>JPFL01000042.1:273211-312306 GCA_000733385.1 Paramecium biaurelia | reverse complement strand
AACTATCGTAAATCAAAAGAATCTATAATTCGTTCTTTATTTTCTAAAATACAAGTTTTCTTTTTGATAGAAAAATATACTTATTTTCCTTAAAGGGTAAAAGAGGAAAAAAAAAATATGTATCTCCATTGATATAAGTAGCAGAAATTATTTTCCAAAAATACTTAATTTATGGCAGGATTTTTGTTGAATTTGGATGAAAATGTAGTTAATTATCTTTTAAAAGGTAAAGCCTTTAATTTCAATTGATGTAGGTCAAGTTTAAAGTAATGAATTATGATTTACTACATACTACATAGCATAAAAATAAGAATCCAAATTTTATATATAGATCAGATTTGAATAGTATTTTAATTTAGTCTAAAAATTAGATTCTTAGTTCATTGTTATATACATGAATTAATTATGAAGTAGAAAGGAAGATAAAAATGTGGCATTGTTCATCAACTTAGATATAGATACTAATTTCAGGATTAATAGTTAGGTAAAAATTAGAATTTATTATACCATTTTCTGATGATTGAAAGTATATTAAAATATTTTATGGAAATTCCACATTTACAATTATGAATTTCAGATATGATGAAA
Organism: Paramecium biaurelia; assembly: GCA_000733385.1. Taxonomy (NCBI): domain Eukaryota; phylum Ciliophora; class Oligohymenophorea; order Peniculida; family Parameciidae; genus Paramecium; species Paramecium biaurelia. Next base: position 311,718 of record JPFL01000042.1, on the reverse strand, counting down.
ATTACAAAGTGTCTGAAATTTCCAAACTTTAGCTAACATTTCCAATTAAGAACAACACAAGACTACTGCTCTTGTTAACAAGAGTATTTACATTAACAGCATCCATAATATGGATATTATGTTACCCTCATCATATTCTTCAAAATAAGTAATGATAGAATCACAACACATCAGTAAAAAATTCTTAAATTATTCGTAATATTGCCAACCTTGTTAACGTTCCAGACTTACTTCTTTTACACAGTTTGCACTACCTTCAGTACAATCATAAATCTCAGCAAAGTATCCATCAAGTTAATTCTCTTTTCATCAAAGCTAAAATCATAATATAATTCCAATATAATAAGAGTTTGATGAATATATTTTTTAAGGTGTCAATATAATTGTTTAGGTAATTGAATTATATTTATGTGAATATTAATGGATGCTAATCTGACTTGTGATTAAAAATAAAATCATTATAAGGAGTAGTTAGATATCGAGTTAATTTCCAATAACAATAATAGTTCTTCTAAATAACTCCTCAGCAATTATATATATCGAATCTGCGAAATTTATTGATGGTTATTATCTTCAGTGATAAATTAATAGCATCATGAGCTGCTAGATATATTGTTTTAGTTTGAGACGAAGATAAAATTAGGTGTATTAGCAAATGATTTGTTCAATAGTATATCTACTATAACCACCCTTGATTAAAGTTAAATAAGTGAAGGGTTTAGTGGTAAAATATTGAACATATAGGGCATCCTTTTACTTACAAGAGTCACAACTATTGGAATATTTTTTATGAATAGTACAAATTCTGAAATTCCCCAATATCTCTAAGCTCTAGTTAGTATTTAATCGGTTGGGTATTAATGATAAGCTAATAAATCCAGTTGAAAAGTTTCATTAGGGTAAGATGGGTTTCAGCTAAGGTTTTTTACATTTATAAAGTGAATGAATTGATTATCAAATTATGATCCTATATATGTTTATGCAGTATAGCATAGCATACACCTTTATTAAGAAATAAAATTATCTTTGTAAGATGCTATTATTCAAAAGAAACATAAATAATGAGGTTTTCTTCTACTAATGAAGAAATATTATTCATAAATGTCATATCTTTCCACTTCAGACCTTCCTTCTCTTAAATTTCATAAGTATCAGTTTTTGAGTATTCTTTTTATCAATATTCTGTATCTAAATCAATATTAAATTAAATAAAAGTGGCTTATGTCATATTATTTAAATTTAACTTTACATCTCATTTCTGTAATATGAAATATCAATACAATAATACAAACATAATAAAATATAAAATTAAGGGAGTTATCTAGAATTTTTTGAATTCTTTTTTTCTGTTAATAATTAGATGAAAAATACAATTACTCGAGACTGAGTATCGATTAATGAGGAAACAAATAATCAGTAATTGAGGATATAGAATATTGTTTATAAAATCAAATTTAAGTCATTTTTTAATATACATTATTAACGATATATTAGTGATTCCATATTATTAAAGAATAAGGCGATGCATTTTGTTATTTGCATTGGTTATTTGATTTCTCAATAATCAATTATCCCTCTACTTTAATCAAATCCAAATCTTTACAATGTCTGGTCTTCTTTTGAACAAAAATACATAAGATACATTTTTTGATTATGGTATAAAAATAGAAACAAAAATAAATAGAAATTCAATATATTTTTAACAAGGATAATGAAAGGCACATTTGAATAGAATAAAGATTTGTCAAAGATTTTAGCAAATGCTAAAGATATTGACGAATAAATATACAATACTCTAATTGAAATTTTTAGAAAAGAGAAAATCTAAGACTGTGTAGTATATCTTTCAGATAATGAAAATCAACATCATTACGAATAATGCATTGTACAATTTGAGATTTTGACACAGGTCGATAAGGAATAGAGGTTAAATGTTGTTTCAAATAACATTAAGATAATCACCTACATTCTCAAAGAAATTAGAGATCACGACTTTAATTAAAATTACTATTCAACCGAAATCTATTTACCAACAAGACAAGATCTAATGAAAATATTATAACAAGAAAAAAAGATAATTGAATTATTGAAATTTTTAGTCCACCTCACAACTATAGATAGCAGATTAATATAATGTGGATCGAACTCATTATATTTGTTAGTTGAATTGAAGGCTGATCTGACAAACCAAAGATTTTAAAATATTTAGATTAAAAATAGTTCATTGGTGGGAGCAAATTTTGTAGGATGCAATTTGAGTGGATCTGAATTAGATAATGTAGATATAAGTGGAGTCAATTTAAATGGAGCTTAACTATTTAATTGTAAGTGGAAGAATATAAGAACATACGAGCTTAATAAATTATATGGTCATAGCAATCGTGTCATATCAGTCTGTATTTCTCCTGATGGTACTACATTAGCATCTGGTAGTGGAGATAACTCTATTCGGTTATGGGATATTAAGACAGGACAATAAAAATTTAAATTAGATGGGCATAGCGATTATGTTCTATCTGTACGCTTTTCTCCTGATGGTACTACATTAGCATCTGGTAGTGGAGATAACTCTATTCTGTTATGGGATGTTAAGACAGGATAATAAAAATTGAAAATAGATGGTCATAGTGATTGTGTCTTATCAGTATCCTTTTCTCCTGATGGCACTACATTAGCGTCTAGTAGTGGAGATAACTCTATTCGGTTATGGGATGTTAAGACAGGATAATAGAAATTGAAATTAGATGATCATAGTGATTAAGTTATATCAGTATGCTTCTCTTTTGATGGTACTACATTAGCATCTAGTAGTAGGGATTATTCAATTCGGTTATGGGATGTTAAAACAGGAAAGTAAAACTCGAAATTAGATGGTCATAGTGCTTGTGTCTTATCAGTATGTTTTTCTCCTGATGGCACTACATTAGCGTCTGGTAGTGGAGATAACTCTATTCGGTTATGGGATGCTAAGACAGGATAAGAGATATTGAAATTAGATGGTCATAATGATTGGGTTTGGACAGTGTGCTTTTCTCCTGATGGTACTTCATTAGTATCGTGTGGTGGAGGTCCTTAAGGCGGTGGAGACTGTTCTATCCGTTTATGGGAGGTTAAGACAGGAAAATAAAAATAAAAATTTAATGGTCATAGTGATACAGTTCGATCCGTATTCATCTCTCCAGATGGTACCACATTAGCATCTGGGAGTTATGATTAGTCTATCTGTTTATGGGATTTCAAGACAGGACAATAAAGATTTTAATTTGATGGTCATGATGACACTGTATAATCAATATGCTTTTCTCCTGATGGTTCAACGTTGGCATCTGGTAGTGCAGATCAGTCTATCCGTTTATGGGATGTTAAGACAGGACAATAGAAATCCAAATTGGATGGTCATACCAATCATGTACTGTCAGTTTGCTTCTCCCCCGATGGTACTGTACTAGCATCTGGTAGTGAAGATAACTCTATCCGTTTATGGGATGTTAAGACAGGACAATAAAAATCCAAATTGGATGGTCATACTAGTTATGTTTAATCTATATGCTTCTCTCCAGATGGTACTACCATAGTAACGAGTAGTAATGATCACTCTATCCGTTTATGGGATGTAAATACAGGACAATAAAAATTGAAATTAGATGGACATTCTCTTTATGTCCTATCAGTATGTTTCTCTCCTGATGGAACTATATTAGCCTCTAGTAGTTATGATGAATCTATCCGTTTATGGGATGTTAAGACAGGGCAATAAACATTTAAATTAGATGGACATACTCGCTATGTCCAATCAGTATGCTTTTCTCCTGATGGTAGTACATTAGCATCTGGTAGTGCAGATCAGTCAATCCGTTTATGGGATGTTAAGACAGGACAATAGAAATCCAAATTGGATGGTCATACTAATCATGTACTGTCAGTTTGCTTCTCCCCCGATGGTACTGTACTAGCATCTGGTAGTGAAGATAATTCTATATGTTTATGGGATGTTTTGACAGGAAAACAACAATATAAACTGGATGGTCATACTAGTACTGTCTGGTCAGTATGCTTCTCTCCCGATGGTAATATATTAGCATCTGGTAGTGCTGATAACTCCATCCGTATATGGGATGTGAAAAAAGGACAATCAATTTAAACTGAAGATACAAGTAATCAAGATATTCTTGCTTAATTTAAAACACTGGTTTAAAACAACTCCTTTTCAGAATGTAGTATTTTTTTAATTTTATTTAGTTAACACTGTTTGTTGTGTTCTTGTTATATCCAAATACCCAATACTGTAAGCATAAGGATCAATAATATTAAAAGGAGAATTTATAAATTATTAAGGTGTAGATTTACTATCATTATTTAAATCAAAAGGAAGCTGTGTTTTAGAAAATTAACAAGAATTTAAGTAAAAGGCAATTTGAAATTGAATATTATCAGGAACATTAAAAATATTAAATATCAATTCTATCAAGTATTCTTTTTTTTAATGAAAATTCCACACTAATTGTTCTCTAGTGTAATAAAGTAAATGAATTTTGTATTTAAACTACTACTTTGCTTTTACAAAAATCTATCATTCGAGTGTCTAAATCAAAGAATAATTAATTAGCTGTGATAAAACAATGTTATGAATTAATGAGAAGCGATTAAACTTTAAATTATAATGATTTATAAATAGCTCAATTACACTCTAAATGAGAGACAATATTTATAGATAATTTTAGATAAAAATAAATATTAAATAAAAGAAAAATCAAGGAATGCAATCTCAAAAATAGCTTGGAGATATTTATTAATAACAATTGATTCATAATAACTGTAACTTGGAAATAATAATTGATTCTTTTTCTATTCAGAAAGATATTTCTAATGGATTCTTGAATTTATTATAAGTTTGATGAAAAGTCAAATCTATTGCCTAGAATTTTTAATTTAATGGAATATTAGTTGTCAGATAGTATTTTATCGATTATATTCATTTACAAAAATTAAATACTAAACATATCACTATATATCTACATGTTTAATAAAGTTAATTTGTTTTAACAGTAGCCAAAGATATCAAATAAATATCGCTGCTAAATTCTAGATAAAACATATCATATTAAAAGATTTAATACTTCTACTTGGAATTATTTCAAAAATTGCATTTGACATACTTAATTCAAATCTTCCAGCTAGTAATTCTCCAAATCAATAAATCTAATCTAACAAAAATAATATCATTATAAAAATAAACATAAGAAATAAAATCCTTTGATTGGAGTTTTTTTTTTGAATAAAAATCAAAGGATGACTTTCTAATACTGTAGATCCTTCTTAATTCATTCAACTTTTCACTAAATTTATCAACTTTTTCAACGTCTACATATATGAATTCTTTAAAACTTTCAATCATTAATTGTTTTCCTTCTATAATTTGTACTAATTTTCAAAGTCAGTGTTTGAATAAGATACGAGGTTGAGAATTTTCAAGTTGATAATAGTATTGAACATAATATCAAATTAATTTATAATAGTAAGAATTGAAGCCTAATGGTTGCCTCTTTTTTAAGTATGTAAGATAAAAAATGCCATTTTTTATTTTGTAGATTGTTTAGCTTAAGAATGCAAAGACAACTTTGTTTAAGAAAATTCTTTTTTTTCATAGGATTTTGATATCTAGTAATCTTCATCTTATAAGTTGAGAATTGAATAAAAATTAAAAATGAAATTTCTAAAAAATCATAAATAATCTTTTAGGTATAATAACCATACAATTTCTACGTTCCTTTTCGAGACCCTTTAAGAACTTAAAGTAATTTGAGACTGCTAAAGATTCTACCAAAAATTATGACTTATGAATATGAATAAATTATAGATTTTATTAAGATGTAAAAATTTATTGCTTTCATTCGGATTTTTTTGATCAATTGTAGATCTTTATTTTTATGACCCAATACTGTCAAAATACCCTTCTCTCAGAAGTCAATCCCAATTAATAAGTCTCTCTAGATTTTTCGATTTCAAAAATTTATTTTTTTTATTTCAATAAATATTGTATAAAATTATTTTTTTTCATTTAGAATTATTTTACAGAGCCACTATGCCTCATTTAATAAAGAGGGGAGAATTTCTCTATTCCATAACAATTTTATTGACTGCTCTGAAAAGGGTTTAATTTTTAAAAATAATTTCCAAGGTTCTAATTTCAAGTCTTGCCAAAAACCAATTTTCGTACAACTTTAATCATATATACTCCTTATACTATAAAGAAAAATAACTTAATTGTCGTAGACCACCTAAAAAAATTCATCTAAATAATTTAAAATATAATAATTGATTATTGCATATAGAAATACTTTAAGTACCATAGAAGAGAATAAAATACTACAAACAGATATTTAAAAAGTCTTTCAGATTCAATTCAATCAGAATATCATAATTTTGCAACAAATTTTCTTTAGATCTTAAAAGAGATTGGACTGCCTAAGGAATTAAATTAGTTTGTAAATAAGCAACATCCAGAAATCAATTTACAAAATTATAAGAAAATACTAAAGTTAATAAAACAACAATCGTAAGAATTATCCAAAAACGAGTTATAATAGTTGCTAAAAAAGGCGATTTAATTTGGAAGCCTATATGTCTATCCAGGCTAGTCTGTATCAAAAAGATGCAAATCCAATAGTCCCAGCCATCCAAATAAATTGAATCAATATGATTATTATCGAATATTCGCAGTCTATAATTTTAATGTTTTCAATTTGAAAATAGCTATAAAAAATCTTGTTTATTATGCTAAAAAGCAGTTGATAATTTCAAATCTAATTTATAGACTGCTTTAATTATTAATATAGTTTTTCAATTATATTTTATATACTTTTAATTGTATAATTCTTGTAAATTAACTAAAAAGTTTTTTTTAATTTAATAGATTTTTAATATTTATTCAGGTATCCATTTTTGAAATATAGCAGTTCAACTAGAGATAAGGACATCATTAAAGTAGATATGTTCTAATAACATAATTAAATATTATTCGATTTCTAATATTACTTTCGTAAATTGATGTTAATCAAAAGATATAATATTAATACGATTGATGAATTTATAATTCATTAAAAATCCATTAAAATTTATTGAAATTCATTAAATAATTTATTGATGGAAATGTGTAGGAAAAAGAAAATTTAAATTAATATATTATAAATATAATATTCTTCACATAATTGCATAAGAATGAAAGAGTTCATCCAATTTATAATGCCCAACAAAAAAGTACACAAGTTAATTCAATGGATTAATCATTTAATTTCTAATTTAAACAGTTATTTGCTTCAAAATAATTATTCTTAAGAATATCATAATTGGATCCAAAATGACATAAAATAAAATGAGCGAGCCTAATAAAATAATTGCTATTTATAAATTGATTATGTAAAGGTCTTTTTAACTAAAAATATATATTGATGTATACCATTTCGTTAATTAAAAAATGAATTCCAGATAACAAATGAAATGTATTAGTAGATATAAGATAACAATAGAAATACTCCATTTCCCACCAAATCTGTAAATCGATTAAAATATCTTGAGAATCATTCTTATTAATAAGAATATTCCGCAATTTATGAGTGAAATTGCATATATTGTGTTTTAATCCAACAATTCTATTTCCAAAAATGAGAATGGAATTAACAAACTCATTTTGATTGATAATTACAAAAACAGATAACTTTTTGTAAGGATTGAGCTTTCTGTATAATAGAAGGATAATACTTCATGAATAAACTAGATATTAAAAATAGACTTACTTTGAAGGATAGTTTGAATACGAAGAAATTTCCTGGATAAAAGTGTAATAGCTAAGCTTATCCTTATCTTTGATTTTCATCTACACTATGATCTGAATCTATTCTGTTAAATTTTCGTGCTTATTTTGATTTATTTTCAATTGATAGTAATTCGAAATAGAGGTAGAAAGAGAAAGCAATAAAGATACCATGAAATAGCAGAATAGGCTATTCATTTAATTTTAATTCTGAATTGTCTACTTTATATTCACTATAAGAATTCGAGGTGGCATTTTATAATATAATTGAGTTGTTAGGGTGTTAAATTAAAAAAATACTTCCCAATTTTTCACATTTGCAAGAGACTTACACAGTTTTATTATCAATCTCTTCAGTTAGGAGATCACATTTATAGAATTAACCATCTTAATTGATATTAACACATTCATAGGATTAGAGCTTTTATTGTTAAACTTGTTCTTAGCAGTATGGAGCTTTAAACATGTCTATTATGTATTATTTAATAGTATCTTGATAATCTATATAACGATTATTATAAAGATGATTCTATAGATTGGTTTTCTTGTAGGTTTTCTAATTTATTTCTAGGGTAGTTAAATTAAAGAATGTTTGTAATTATGCCTATAATTCTTGAGATAGATTTAAGTAATTGTAATTCAATTCTATTTGTTCCTTTTGTACAAAATCAATCAATCCATCTAACAAATCTCTTTCAATATTAAATTGGTTATTTAAAATACCTTTAGTAATTTTTGATAATTACCATTTCAGTGTTTACCCATTAATGATTAATTAAGGACCATTTACTCTAACTTGAATATTAACTTGCATAGCAATCTTCTCAATAAGGCTGAATAATTCCTCTACTATATTAATAATTTATTCTTTATCTTAATTCGAACTAATAGTTGCTGTTGAAATCTTAAGGAATATGTCATCAATTAAAAGTACAACAACAGATAAAGAATCTAAAATAGCTTCTTTTCTCTAATAAGTTCTTTCATCCAAAAACACACCATCTTAGTTAATCTAATCATCAAAATCAGTTTTCTTTAAGATCATTTTCTGAACAATGGCCTTGATTTATTTTAAATCTGCCTGTAAACTATTTGGAGTGACAGTTGATGTAGTATTAATTTATTTGATTTGAACATAAAACGTTTTTGTGGAATTATCAAAACAACTCTCTTGATTATCCTCCAATAATCTAACTGAAGAGTTTGAACCATTATGATCTTGAATTTATCGTTTATACAGTTTTGTAGTTTGATAGACTAATAATTGATCATTAATATCCTCAGCTCCCAAGAAAGTTTTGATGTTTTAATACAACTATTTTGACTAATTAATACAGTATTCTTAATCATAATGATTCAATATAATTTCTAATAATAAAGATATTTGCTATTTAAAATTATATTAATTAATATTGATCCCTGAACAATTAAGCACAGTCTTTGTTACATTTAACTATTTCTCAATATTTAAGTATGATCCCTTTGAATCCATAGCTTATATTAGAAGAATACCATCAGAAAATGGAAAATAGCCTTATACAACATTTGATGTTTAATAGCTACTCAAAATTAATGAATAATCAGACTTTCTATTCACAAAATCAATTAAATCTTAACTTTGAAGAAAATATCTCAATTAGTATGTAAATGGAGCAGTGTCAGAAAAATCGCATATTGTAATTATCTATTAAGGTTTCAATGCTTCAACTGTTAATTCACCTAAGCTCACCAAACATGTAGGAGGTTAATTAACTATTAATTACAAATCCTCTTAGCTAGGTATTATCTCATTTGTAAACTAAGCCAAAAATTTCAAATTTATTTAGTTTCCTTTTGTAAATTCTTAAAAGTAATCAAATATTCGAAATTGGTATTAAAAGTGTTCCTATTATAATATCTTAATGAGTTCGAAATTATATATTATGGCTACTTGATATTCTAAAAGATACTATCTATCTTCAAATGGGATATTAATGGTGAACTCCAAGTTTTCATAATTATTGATTGATCTCATTATATATCCTTTACTATAAGAAACATTTAGTAACTTAAAATCATTATCCAGATAGACAATATTTTATTTAAATTTATAAGAGTATTACTTTTTTGAAGCCACTACTGTCCAACTTTAAATAGTATAAGGCTGTATTGTTTATTTCGGAAGTATTTGGGTACTTTCAGTTTTATTGACTTTGATTATCTTTTTATTTAAATCTATACAGAGGGAATTCATAGTCAAGTCAACACACTCAACATTAATTTAAATGTTGGAATCCTCATTCCAGTCATATTAAGTGTCTAAATCTCGACATGATATGTATACGAAAGTTTCTTTTCTATAATTCTAAATCTTTTTGGTGCCATTAAATTAACAAAATATACCTCCAGAGCTGATTTCAAGAGTAACATTTCTTGTAATTGAAAAGTTCAGCAAAGCATCAAGTGTTGTTTATTAAAAAGTATATGCAATTCTGGATGTCAAGGTATAATTTTAGATTGTAACATTAAAGAAATTTTGACGTGTTATTTCTGAATAGTTTACTCTTGAAGGCCTTGAATTAGACTCATTTCTATACACTTCAACTATGGATACTGAATATTCAGAATTATCAATTTAGGTAACTGCCGATTCTGAACAATCCTTCTTTTTAATTTAGAATTGCAAAACAATTGTTTCGAAAGCATAATAATAAGGTTTCGAAATCCATAGAACAGTTGGAAATTGACCGGAATGGGTTTACAATTTGATCATTTGTATGTTCTTTTAGGCTACAAAATTTTGAAATTCTAAATAGAAGGTAATATTGGACTGTTTTGGTAGAGTTTTGAATGGAATAACTAATTCTAACATTTATAAATTTGTTAATGAGGTAACAAATTGATCAAGTTCACCATTACCATTGGATCCATCAACAGAGTATGTCCATTTTATACCAATGAACGGTCGAAGTCCATCGTTTTGTTTTGACTTCAAAGGTATAGTATTATCATCACACGGATTTATAAGGTAAGTTGGTAAATCATAAATTATTTTAGGAGAGACAGGATTTATAGGATTTTTGATTTAATTGAAGATAAAAACATTTAATTTTGTTTCGCATTCTTAATGACCAAAATAGTTATCATAAAATTAGATCTTATCACCTGGAATTATCTTAACCTGTTATCCTACTTTTAAGATTAATTTTGTATCATCATCTGGATCAATATAACAAATAGGATTCTTGCCAAGTAATTAATATGTTTGATCATCTAGGATCTTTAAACAAACATTATCTTAAAATTGAGTAGTAAAGAATGATGGATTTAAAGGAAAATCAAACTTTACCCAAATAGATAGCAAGTCATCAGAGAACCTAGCTTCTACTACAGCAGCCTCACAAGCTTTGATAATTATAGAAAATGATAATACTTGAGCACCATGGAGTATCAGGATGACTGACAGAATTTTGTGGTTGATCACAAGACATTTCAGGAGTCAGAACCCTATTGCCATTACAAATGAGACAACCATCTACGTTACATGTTTTACATAATCCATCACAAACTTAACAAGGTTCATTTAATAGATCATCATAAAATCCATCTGGACATTCACAGATAGGATTGTTAATGCGATCTCCTTTACAACTTAGACAATTTAAGGAGGAATCCTTGCATGTTTTACATTAAAAGTCACATTCTTAAATTATAAAGAATTAAATTACAAACGCAAAGAGGTTATCCTCCCTCAAAATATCCATCCTCACATATACATTATTGGGTGGATCTTCCTAATTTACAAGATAAACAATTAGTAGCACTCTTTTCACAAGTCAAACATTAGTTTTCGCAAGCTAAAGATAGATTGGATTAATTACCTTCACAATTCAAAGAAGAATTTTCAAAAAATCCAAATTTGCAATTACAAATAGGAGGTGTATCTCTTAGGTTGCTAAAACAAGTTAAACAATTATTTGAAGAGTTTAGACATAATTTACAACGTGTGCTGCATTTTTAGCAATCCACTTAATTGCCATCATCAAAGTACCCATCTTTGCATATGCAATTTTTAGAGATTGCTTGTCTATTGGAAGTATTGGATTAAGCACAACTTATACAATTGTCTCCAGACTAAGTACATGTTTAACATTTAAGATTACATTCTGATTATATATAAAATAATACTTGAACAATTTTCATTTTAATCTTAATAGAAGCCTGATGAACAAGGACAATTATTAATAGCAGATTGATCAATTCTATTTTAATTAGTATCACAACTTGTACAATTGTCTCTTCTGGCTTTACATGTGAGACATTAATTGGAGCATTCTAATTAATTAATCACAATTTTACTTTAACAAATTAATTAGCCATTATCATAATATCCATTTTAGCAAATACATTGATTAAGACTCAATAATCTAAAGTTTTGTGTTGAGTTACATGATGTACATTTGGTTGAAGTCATCTAGCAGGTCTTACAATATAGATTGCATTGCTAGCACATCTCAATCCCAATATCATAATAACCATCTAAACAAATGCATTAATTAGAGTTATTTAAAACTCTAAAATAAGTTGGTACACATGATAAACATTTTGTAGGTAAGTTTATACATGTCTTACAAGTTAAATCGCATACTAACAAATGATATTCTAAAATTTTTACATGAACATTTTTTGAGATTAGCCTCATAATATCCATCTTTGCATGGACACTTCAAATTATCTGAATCAATATATCTAGTAAGATTTTCACAATCTATACATTGGGTCAATGTCTTACATTCTTTACATGAAATATTACAAACTAAATTAATATAATTATTATACCTTCACATTTTAATGTAGATGTATTAAAATAGAATCCTGTAGAACAAACGCATCTATTTTAGACATCCAAACTGAGATTGTACGAAGCATCACAAGTGAGACAATAAGTAGGAGATACTTTGCAAGTTAAGCAAGACTTATCACACTGCTTACAAGTTAAAGTAACTGAATCTTCGTAATATCCATCTTGGCAAATACAAATATTTCCCGTTTTAAAGATTCTATTTTTATCTGCTGAACAAGATGTACAATAGTTTTCTTAATTAATACATGTAAAACAAGTTTTATTGCATTGCAAACACTACTTATCATTGCCACTCTCAAATGTACCATCTATACAGTAACATTAATTATTAATTAATAATCTCAAAAGTTTGCAAGATGTGCAATGAGTGATTGAATTTTAACATGTTAAGCAAGGAATATCACAAACTTGACATAATCCATTAACTTCAGTAGTTCCAGTTTTGCAAATGCAGGTTTAAGTTACATTATCGAGTATTCTCATTAATGTTTAATCACATTCAGTGCAATTTTTAGAATTAATTATGCAATTAATACAATTCTAATCACACTTACTACACTTATTCAATTTATTAACAAAATAACCTGTATCACATACACATGTATTTCCTTCTAAATGTCTTGTAGTTATACAGGTTGTGCAATAATTAGCAGTGTTTTAACAAGTCAAACATTAGATCTAGCATTACTTACAATTAGGAGAGATTCCATCATCATAATATCCAGGTAAACATTGGCAGATCCCTGAATTCAAGACTCTGAAGGAAGTTGAATTGTCTTTACAAGATTGACATTATTGAAATCCAAATGTACTACATGTAAAACAAGAATAATGACATTGAGAACAAGTTTCAACTCCAGAATCATAATAAGAATCTAAGCAATTACAAGTAAACATAGATGAATTGTATAATCTATTTGATGTTAATGAACATGCATCACATTTGGTCGAAATTGAACTGCATTGAGAACATGAATAATGGCATTCTTTTAATAATAATATTAATCTAAATTACTTTAGCATATAGAGTTTGAACCATCGTCAAAATAACCTTTTTAACATAAACATTGTTAATTACTCAAATTTCTAAAACTGTTTGGATAACAAGTTAAACAAGCAATATCTAATACAGCACAAGTTTCACAAGTATAATTGCATTCTAATATTAAAAACTACAATAGTACATTAACATTTAGGTTTTCCAATATCAAAATAATGAGGCGCACAAACACAACTTGTAACTTACAATATTCTCATTTCACTATTCAAACACGATTAGCATTTTGTATATGTAGATCCATTGCAAGTTAAACAAGAATAATGACAATCTATTTTATATTAATTTTTATACTTTGACATTCAATTTTGCTTTAAGCTTAATAACTACTAATGGTTGCTCCATTTAGCTTGGTTTTGCAAATACAAGTATTCCCTTGTAAGAATCTATCTGGTTTACAAGAAATGCAATTATCAGCAGAAGTTACACAATCCAAACAATAGGCACTGCATGCTAAAGAATTATTTTAATGTTTACCTAAACATTCAGGCTATCCAACATCATAGTATTTACTCAGACATAAGCAGGACCCTGAAGGATCCAATTATCTCATAATTTAAGCATTACATGATGTGCAATTAACTGATTATGCTCCATTACATGTTAAACAAGTGCTATGACAAACTAATGTGAATTCCTTTAATACTTATGCAGATTGGATTTCCAGGTTGATCATATGATTTTGGTGGACAAGAGCACGCATTGTTTGTTCCTAGATCCCTATAGGAGAAGTTTGGACAAGATGTACAATTTTCTAATGTACCAATACAATTAGCACAACGATATGAGCATTCTAGTATTTTCTGATGATTTACTATAACACATAGGGTCACCAACTGATTTTTCCATATATGTATCAATGCATAAACATTTATTAGCCTTAACTTCTCTGTTTGTACTAACTGCACATGTGATACAATTATCCTCCTCTGGACCAAAGCAAGTCATGCATGTATAATAGCAGGCTTTAAATAATCAATATGATTACGGGAACATTGTAATGAGCCAACATCATAATATCCATAAGGACAAATACATTTGAACATTATTAATTGCCGATAAGCAAGGTCGCAAGTTAAACAGTTATTATCATAAATGCCATTGCAAGTTTTGCAGGTGAAATGACATTCCAAACAATCTAATTGGGAGACATCACTAAAATAATGAGAATCTTTGCATAAGCATTTAAAAGTAGATCCACTTATATCTGGTTATCTTGTGGCTGGACAATTTGTGCATTGATCCTCTCCAGGCACATCACAATCGGAGCATGCATGGTGGCAAATGTCTAGAAAAATGATGATATTAAATAAGTTACATGAACATATAACATTGTTGATTCCAGTATCAATGTAAGCTTTGTTACATAGACACTGATTATCAGAAGTTAGATGACGATTAGACAAGGATGAACAAGATGTGCAATTAGTTGCTAAGGATCCGTTACAATTTTCACATGTGTAATGACATTCTGTAATTTGTTTAATATATGAAGATTTTACAAACGCAAACGTCAGAAATGCCATCATCACCGTAGCCTGCTTTACAAACGCAATTAAGTTGATCAGAAACAACTTTATTCTATCCTGCTATGCACATTGTGCAATATTGATTAGCTGTATTATCAAATGGCTGATAACACTTCTCACAACTTGGATGACAAGCTTAAAACAATTAATATGAAATTAATACGTTAACATATAGTAGTTCCATCATTCTAAAACTATTCAATTGTTCGTATTTAGCATACACATTATCCATTCACCAATAATTTATGGTATATATTAGGGTCTCCACAATCTGTGCAATCTTCTATACTTGGTCCATTACATTGATAACATGATGGGTAACAAACTAATTTCTAATAACAAATAATTACATTAACAAATTTTATCATTAACACCAGTATTATAACATCCTTTAGCACACACTAATTATTATTTCTTTAAAATATATACTTTAACATTCAGATCCACTTGGTCCTGTACATTAAGCACAATTATCAGTACAAGACCCATAAAAAATAATGAAGTCTCGCAAACCAAAAGATTCTTCATCGGTAGGCTCATCTAGAGTGGTTGAAAACTTAGTTTCTACTTGACTATTTGTATGTTATATATCCAATTCAATTCTTAAAAACATTGTTCTATGATTAGTAACTGAATCTCCACATATTTTGCCATAGTAACCCTAATACCATTAAAAAATTTTTTCCCAAACTAAAACGCTATCCACTCTTAACTAGGCTGCTTCATTATCCCAAGAATCAATTTTAGCAAATAAAAATTAGATCTTTAATTTATAATGTGGTGGAATATTAAAAAATGATTTACTGATTATTGTTTAAGTTCCTGTTTTTGCGTATCCACCAAATAAAGCAACAGCTAAATTACATTAATTCAATTTACATCCACATTATGTTGCCTCACTAATTCCAGAAACTACATTCCAACCATCTGTTACAATTTCGTTAACATCTAATTAGTTCCAACTAGTCTATATCACTTTCCAAACATAACATTCCAGTATTGTATCAGCCTCTTAGCATACTAAACATCCGTCTGGACAATTGTTGATTGATAAAATAAAATCTCTAAATCCCCAAGATTCCTAATAAATTATTTAAGTGCTTTACATTGTCAGGTTCTTCATCTAAAGTTGTTGTGAACACTACTATGGCTGTAGGTCCACTATGCTTTATATTTAAGTCCAAATCGACAGATACTTCTTTCCATTACTCCCCACCACCGCACATTGATATTCCATCATTATAATTGTATTTTTTCTACCATGCCATCTGGTAATCCACAAAAATAAAACCTTCTTCCTTGTCCCATGAATCAATTCTAAATTATTTAGACGTTATACTTCCAAAATTACACTTTCAAATTTATAGAAGTATGAGGTGGGAGCGCAAAAATTTTACTTAAACTTACCTTTTTGGCAAAAGCATTATAACCTCCAAATAATCTGTGACCCGCGCAGTCTGTGAACTATGGTTAGGCTCCACTTACTACCCAATCTAAATTCAATTCGATATAATAATTACTATCAGCATCAGAGAAACTATCTCCTTAAAATGAAGAAGAGATCACTTATGAAACACCAAAAACTTCTATTATACTACTCAAATAAAGAGCTATTTCAAAGATCGGCTTAATCATTAATATTATTAATGTGAAAATGCAAATTCAGGACATATTTAAATACAAAACTTTCTAGTATAATATTTCATTAATTTAATTTCAACAACAACCAACAAGAAATATAAACATAAATTGTTACAACGCTGACTTCCAAGAAAAAAGATACATTAACCGATAAAGAATCAAAAAATACTGAATTCATATTTAATTCGTATATATTTTTTTAAACATCTTAGTAATTCTATTTTTCAATGCATCCCATTATTAATTATTTCCTTACTGATCGATTATCTATTACTTGTTTGAAATTTTTATCTATCCTCTACTCAAATTTTTTAAGATGTATTTTTATATCTAATAATGCATTTTTCTGCTATGTAGACTTAAAAAAGATCTTCTAAATATTATATTTGTGAAACTATCTGTAGATTATGATTTTTAATTATAATATAAGTCTGTTTCCAAATGAATTTAGTAATTTAATTATAATTTTATTTATATTTTGAGAGCTGAATATAAACTTTGAAAATGTGCACTCAAAGTGGAGATATCAAGTATTTTTTTTAGTAAATTATTTAAAGGTGAATTCTTAAATATTTTTTTAATTATCATCATCTTTAATTTAGAATAATAAATTATTACCAAATATAACTAGTCTAAAAAATAAGGTATGAATAAACATATTGTTAATAAATAAAATATTAGTTTTAAGTAAGGAATTTTAGAGTATTTATTGCTTAGCTTTGTAGAATTTGTCATCTAATTATAAGCTACTTCCAGCCTCTTGAATATTTATAATTATTTATAAAACATAATTCAATTTGGCAGTATATCTAAGGGACTAAATTATTATTATTTTGAGTCTTAATCTATTATTTTTCCTTTTTAGAATTAACTTTCTAAAAAAACAACTAATCATTAAGAATCTTCTAACCCTGATTCAAAGTTGAATGACCAGCCATAGGGAAGGGAAAGTAATTGGATAAATTTTTCGTTATATATAAAATTAATTCTAAGCAACAAGGAGGATTTAGTATCCAATCTATGTATTTTTACATGATAGAGACTCAGTGCTAGTCAAATAGAATATAAATACAACTTATGATTCAATTTTTTTTAAATGAAAATATTTTAACAGCCAATCATTTATATAAAATTCAAAATATTTTGGATATTTTGCTTCATTAGACTAATTAATAATTTGTAACTTAATGATATTATTTAAATACATAAAAGTTAATTATTTTAAAAATATTCTTGAAGCTAAATAATCAATAATTGTGTTTCAATTAAAGTTATATGAGATAAAAATATCAATTAATTTTGTTGTAAATGGCCATTATCAACTAAACGATCTATGATTTTACTCCTTTTTATTGTGAGTTTTGTGTAAAGTTGATTATCCAATATTTTGCAGGTTTAAGAAGGTAGTTGTGTTTAATCATATTACTTCATTTTAATGATTTGATTTAATAATGGCATAAACATGATGAAATTTTTACACAAAGCGACTGAATTTATGACATCCTATCATGTACATTTGTAATGATTTATAGTATTAATGAGAATCAAAAATAATCAAATAAGTTAAACTTAGGAGAAATTACAAAACTAAATTATTATAAGTGTTTTAAATTGAATCCATAATGTTATTTAGAGAAAATTCATATTGATTCTTAAATTAATTCACTATCATTTATATTAAATAAAATTGAACATTCATTAATGCTTTTAAATTTTTTTGACTCAATGCTTTTCATCTTATTATTTAAGTAAGTAAAATATACATATTATAGATATGTACAAAATTATTGTTAATTTTCAACTTTTATGCCTTTCTTAGGAGCAAATAATAATTAATTTTCTATTGAATCAACCTTATCTAAAGAAATCGTTTAAGGACAGACGAATACAGGATTTGGAGTTTGGATGAATTATTAGCCATTGACTTACATAAGAGAGCTATGTACAGAATTATTTTATCATATTCTAGCAAATAGGGCGTCTTAGAATTTCAGTATATAAAATGGATAAATTATTAGAGAAGGAGGTCAATTTATTTATTCAATAGAGCAAAGCAATGATCAGTTTAAATGGTTAGTGGTTTCGGTGGAAATAGATTCAAATACATAAACAATTAGTCACAAAGTGTTTTATTCTTTTAAAAATTTAATAAGCACGTTATCATTCGAATTTGACATATTTTTATATGAAGGCTAATGGATAATGTTTTATTGTTATTTTGACAACATTTTAAGATAAACCTTATTTGGATTTTACAATTCGAAAGAAGCTTTATCGATAAAGATTGTTAATGATTTACCAGAATTTGTATAAAAAATAAAACATTAAGTGGGAAATGTTTACTCATACAAAAATTAAGAGGGAAATTTGATATTATTAAGTCAATTCAAGGGACCTCTTACAAGTATGTTTTCAGCAAAGAAGGACAATGTTTTCTTAGATTTAGAATCTTGCTCTGGAAATTTGTTTGAATATACTTCTTGTTATGGTTGGAGTTATATGGTAGGTGGGAAAAATGAAGAAATGGATGGAAGTCAATATCTTAAAACTATTACTTCAGAATTTGAAATGCCTAGGTATGTTTTCAAAGGTTGGATTATGCTAAAATTATCAACATAAACTTTTTTGGAGACAACGATTTTTCGAATAACAGTGAATTAAGATTATGGTGACGATTTTAAAATAGGAGATAGAGATCTATTATTAAAGTATTATTAAAGTATCATACCAGCAGAGAATGGCTTTTAAATATCAACTTATTCATATTAGTTTCCTGTAAAAAAGAGATACAAGACAAATGAAGATGATCAAATTCAATAATTTGGAGATGAATATACAGAGCTGTTCATACAATGGCATTATTTTTAATATGAAATAGGAACACAAAATAATAATGAATAGCCATAATTTTCCATTTTTTTTCCTTCAATTGATTAAGTACGCTATTTCACTTGGAGTAAAACAATACGTCATTTCTCTGGAACTTAATATTATATTTTTTTGGGAGGCGATGATTATACTACACATTATTTTAGAGGATATGTAAGTGATATTTAATTTTAACTATTATGTGAACCATAAATTTATGTATATAAACCTACATGTCATTATTCTTGTTTAAGTTGTGATGGGCCAACATAATATAATTGTCTAACTTGTCCTGATTAAAGTTTTAGATAACTTTCAAAAAAAGAGAAAACATGTGCTTGCTAATAAAGATATGTTGATAAAGATGGTGTCTAAGAATGCTAATCTGTAGCAAAAGCATTCCCTTTGATATAGATTTAAGAAGTAGAACTAAGTTGTTAGCAATCAGGCTATAGTAGTTGCTCTTAGAATATTATTGAGTGCAACTTTGGCTATTTTGAATATTAAAATAAGTGTGTGTAATGGTATTTATCTATTACTATAAAAAAAGCCCTTATTATTTTGAAATTCATTCTGGTACTCAAATAACTTGTTTTGATTGCTTTGTAGCACCAAAATAATTTGGAACAACATTAACTTGTAAGATGAGTGCACAAACTTACTAATTAAATTCAGACTACTTGTATTAAATTTAATAAAGATATCAAAATGATTATCTATTTTATAACATGTTAACAACAGTAAATGGAACTCGTGAACTGAAATTGTGTCAAGGTTGCAAAGCTAAAGAATAATGCAGGATGGGTTTCTATCTAGAAGATTAAGAATGTAAGCCTTGCATAAAGGGATGTGCAACATGTGAAAACTCATTTATCTGTGTATCTTGCGATTCCAATTATTATTTAAATAAGAACAATTTATGTATCTTATGCAAAGATTGCCTAAGATGCTAGACTTATAATGATGGAACATATTTATGTACAACTTGCTTAGGAAATTCAATATCTATCAATAATCAATGTATCCCTTGTGGAGATTATTGTCAGGAGTGTGATGGATCAAGATTCTGTAATTACTGCAAAGGATCACCTTCATAATATTATTTATCTATGGATGGAAAAAATTGCCGTCAATGCAATATCGAACATTGTATATATTGTTTTGATTTCATTCTTAATGGTGGTCTATTATAAACAAGCATAGATATCAATTTTAAAGTGATAGATTATAATTTTCGATAAGTAAATGTAGGTTGTGCTCTATGCAAAGAGAATTACTATTATAATTACAAAAATTAGAAGTGTGAATTGAAACAATTAGATGATGATTGTTAATTTGGCATCATATAAAATGAAGATTAAAAGAAGACTTGTCTAATAAGTAAAACCTATACGGATGCTATTTAAGTATCGAATTGCTTAATGATTCCAAACTGTATTTCATGTATTCATAATTACGCAGAAAATGAATCATTTTGTATAGTATGTGAGGATGGATATTATTCAGCAGTTCTTACAGGTATATGTATTTAATGTGGTCAAACTTGTAAGACTTGCATTTAATAAAATAAAAATTATAGAGATTATTGGAAATGGAGCATTAAAGCTTTTTATAACTTTGTTATCAATCATAATAATGATCATCCATTTGAAAATTATGCATCAACAAATTCTGAATCAGATTTAAATTTAGTATGTACATCATGTCATTATGGATACATTTTATATGATTAAAACTGCATAAAAAGTTGTGATTAAACTTGTAATAAATGTGAAATTATTGATGGAAAAGCTACTTGTATTTAATGTTTGTAAACTATTTCTGGTTTTATTAAAAGTAAAAATGAAAATGGAAGTTGTCTATAATGTCCCTCTAATTGCAAAGCTTGCTTAGATAGGAGTGAATCAGAAATAAAAGAAGTTAATCCTTACTTTATTATAAATGAGAAAAACAAATTTCAGACTAGAATATGTTATGAAAAATCATAAGTTAGTAATTCACAAGAAAAATATTACTAAGATTCATTAACATAAACAATTGTAGTTTGTAACAAATATGAACAATGTTATAACAAAATTATTATTCGTTAAAACCTTCATTGTGATCCTTCAACCTATTAAGAAGATTATTATTAATCAAATGATGAGTTTTTTCAGATCAAAAATATCATTATTTTTCAATTTTTTGGTTATGATTATTTAGAAAAGTTAGAGACCTCTTAACTTTTTGATTACCTAAATGATATCTCAGTAAGACACATTTCATTTGAATATACCATAATTCAAACTCAAAATTAACAATGTTTATTTTAAAATGATGTATAGATTTATTCCACATTAGCCTAATCAGTTTTTCAGTACAACAAATTGATATTAAATTCAAAGGAAAATAATTATAATCAACTGATCCAATAACTTTCTCAATCGTCTCTTAAATAATGATTAGTAACTATACAACAATAAGTTTTGAAAATATCAATTTTAATTTTGGGAACAATGAAAACTCATTAGCTGAATACTCAATCATTTCTATTAACAATTTAAAAAATAAAATGACTTTAAATCTAATAGACTGTTAATTTAAAAGTATAAATACTTTAACAACTGGATAAGTCTTCAAAGTTGAGTCAAATATTCCCTATTCCCTTTACATAACAAACTTACTAATTAACAATATAAATCTGTATTAATCTAATATTTTTACGTTTATTTCATCAAACAATCTTTCTTAAAATTAGGTTCAAATAATAAATATGACAATTGCAAATTCGATATTTACTAATTCAACATTATTCAAATTCTAAGCAAATACGAACCATCTTCAATATAAATCCAGCTTTAAAAATATTACTATCATTGATACTAAATTCATTTTCTCTAATTTCTTTATTTGTAGTGGTTTATTGGATTATACTATAGGGACTCTACAAGTTAATTAAATGTCCATGCAAAACGTTGAGATTTTAAACAATTCAAACATTTTTAATATACCAATTGTTGAATCAGCTATTGTATCTTAGTTAATTTTAACAAATTCATAACTTAAAGATAACTCATAATTTTATTCCAGCAATGTGATCAATTTATAAGATTGTCTTATAAATCAAACACTTATAGAATCAAGTAATTTAATACATAATAAAGTTGAATATACTAAATCTTAAGTAGCATTAAATGCATCTTAGAAAATTCTAATAAAGAACTTATAAGTCTTAAATACTAATTATAATAACAAATAGTAAATCATAACCATAGTGAAGTATGATGAAATAGATAAATTAATGTTTAATTTGACCAACTTCATAATGTAGAATTGCTTCTCTAATACAAAATTAAAAAATGCCTAAGTTTCTTTTGATTAAGTAATGATATATGTTGAATGCCAACTTTGTTATTTATAAGAAGTATAAATACAAAGAGGTTATGGATTTCCTGAGATGACTATCCTTAATTCAGAGACATTAGAAATAAGAAATTTTGAAATCTTTTAGGATCAAAGATATTTTTCAAAAGTCTTACATTCAACTATAGATTGTGTATCACAATTTGCTATTATGGAACTATATTTCTTTCTATATGTGGGCTAATATAAAAGCATTTTTATTGATAATTTAAATGTTTCAAACTGTTTAAGTTTCAATATTCCCTTTATTATTTTAAAAGGATATGATTTAATGTAAAAGATTGTGGAAGAAACAATTTAAGTGTAAAACTCCTAGTTTAATTCAAATTTATTAATTATCTCAACAACTAATAAAAATACTGCCTTAATTTCCCTAGAATCAAAATAAAAAGGGCTTGTAACTTTTCTAAATACAAACTTTTCTTATAACCATCTAAACCAATACTATTAAGCCTTATCCTAGATTTCTTCCACTACATTATTACTATCACTAAAATATGGAAATGTTATTATATAAGGTTGCTAATTTTATTAAAACTTAGTCACAAACTCAACTGATTCAATCTTATACATTGATTCAGAGCAAATATATATTTAAAATTCCAATTTTAAAAACAACAACATTATGAATTACACAATTTTGAGTAGATATACAATATTATCAAGCACTTAAGATACATCTTTAATTAACCTTTATTTCATATTTCCAATTAAATCAAGCAGTGGGAATGGTATGATCATTTCAAATTCAATAGTCATTGACAATATCAAAATTGATTCCTCTATTTCTATTTTTGGAGGGGGTTTTAATATAATTGCATCTGGAATTAGTGTTATTAATATTACAAATTCAGAATTTTCAAATACTAAAACCACTCTATCTTCCTTATATTTTTCAAAAGGTGGTTGTTTTTATATTGATGCTAGTTCAGCTGCATTAACTTTAAAGATTAAGAATGTTACATTTGATACATCATCTAGTAGATACGATGGTGGTGCAATATATATAATTCCATCTGAAACCTAGAATTTAATTGAATTTGATTAATTGATTGTTAAGGATTGCTTTTCAATTTAAAATTAATTTTTCTCATATGTTCTTTCCAAAAAAGATACTGTTTAATCGTAGATTGTTTTTAAGAATATCGACTTCTATTCAACATAAGAAGGACTGGAAAATTATTATTCATATTTAGATGGAATTACTGATGATGATGTTTTCAATATTATTCAATCAAATCCATTAGTTTTTGTTTAATTTGGAAATTTTAGTATATAAAACTGTAGTTTTTAATCCATTTATATGTAATTGTTATTAAAAATTGTACAAGCTTAGCACATTTTGCTATCAAATATAAAGATTACTAATTGCACAGTAGGATTTTCACCTCTAATCCAATTAAACTTAAAATAATGTAATAAATATAATTAATATTTTAGAATATGCTGGAAAATTATAAATATTTGATCTTTAAATAACATCAGTGATTCAATTGTTAAAGACAGAAAAAAGAGAATGTTTGAAAATGAATATTGCATTTCTCTTTTAATTAGATTGTCCTCTCAAAATGACCCAAACAAATGCTTAGATTACAGAACATATTAATAATTAATAAAATTTATATTAATTAATATGTAATCAAGCTAGAATTTTCAAAGATCCATCTTTTACTTTTAGCCTAATTGAAATAGAGCAAATTAGTTTTGGACAAAGCCTGATAATAGAGAAAATGGATATTAAAAGTGTAGAATGTACAAAATGTTAATTTGGTTTGGTTAGGATTATTGAAATTGAACAATAAGATGAAGAAAACATCAAACTATCATAAATTTTGATTTAAAACAGTCATTGTGGAAGGGTTGGTTGTCTTTCAATAGCTAAAACTAAAAATGATTTAATTATTTAAGATTCTGCAATAAATTATCGAATATTGTAACAACACAATTACAAAAATCTTATAAGTGGAATGAAATATTAGGTGTTAATAGAAAATAGTTAATTTCTTAATAATTCTGCATAAAGTGGAGGCTCACTTTTAATAACTAAAATCAATACTATAATAAAAGGATGCATTTTTTAAAATAATTTTGCAGATGTTGGAGGTGCAATTTATTATTAATCTGAGAAAGAAGAGCTATATATTGTGGATTCAAAAATAAATGAAAATAAAGCTTAGATTGCAGGAGGTGTTTATTTAAGTTCATAATCATTGCAATTAACTAAGTAATTAGATTTATTTTTGGATTCTAATAATTCAACATTATATGGATCTAATGCACTAGAGAAACCAAGATCATTAACATTATCAATTAATGAAGGTCGAACCTTATTAGAGAAGAAGGAAATAAAAAATACCGATAAAGAAATTGTTGAATAAATTATAATTAATCCATATAAGATTTTAGGTTCTTCTTCTAAAATGTATCAATTAATATTGCCTTCTGGAATAACAATTACAAGTTACAGATATTTTGATCCTATTAAATCGGAGTTTATTCCTTATAATCTTACATTCAGGATTATTGCTTTGGATAAGTTTTAGGAATAAATTATGGGTTTAAAAGGTTCTTATTGTAATTTATAACCAAAAGCTTTTAATATAAGTTCTTAAAGAGAGGAATCTAATGTCGGATATAGACTTTCCTTCTATGATATTGAATTTAATGAGACTACTGGAGATTATAATTTAGATAATCTAATCATTTACTTCAATCCTACTTATAATTAAGATATTGTTCTTCGATTATAAATTTAGTGCAATAGTGTTTCAGTCCCTTAATATAAAGAAATTCCTCCTTTTTAAATTTATAATTATGTCACAAATTATTAATTATAAGTTGACATTCGAACATTTCCTTGTCAATTAGGTGAATTCTTAAATCAAACATCTGGTGGATGTGTTCTATGTGATAGTTTTTAGAATTAATATTAAGTATCTTGGGCAGCTTAAAATTGCAGTTATAAAGATGATGAAAAGATAAAATCACTGGAATCGAGTATGATAGAACTAAGGGAATATTATTGGAGAGCTTATTATTATAGTCAAACTATTGAAAATTGTTATCATTTGGTGGAAAATTGTAAAGGTGGTTGGAGGCCAGGGGATGAATCATGCATATTAGGACATATTGGAGCCTTATGTGAGTAGTGTGATTTATATGATACAAGAGGAAGTGGATCTTATTCTGTAAGTTCTGCCTATTCATGTGGAAGTTGCGATTAAATAGCCTATAATGTTATTACGATAATTTTTGTAAGTCTTTGGACTTTGATATCAACTATGATGTCAGTGAGTAGCACCATAGATATGATTGAGGAATTTGTTAAAGGGGTAAGCTTAAAGGCTTTTGGAGTTAGATTAGCAATTAAAGAAGCTTCAACTGCTATTCTTATTAAAGTATTCACAAATTATCTTTAAATTATTACAACCATTTCTACCTTTTAATTACAAGTTCCAATAGGTATAGCATCAGTTGTCAATACTGTTGGTAACCCTATAGAGTCGCTAGCTTTTTCATTAGATTGCTTTTTAGTTACCATCACAGATATTTTGATAATATACTTTAGAATAATTTGGAGCTTAACTATGACTGCTTCTTATATAATATTTATTCTTAGTTTATTTGGAATCGCAATAATTTTTAAGTTAACAAAATTTAACTTCTCTTTTATTTCTACATCTTTGATATATCTATTCATATTTTTGTAACCTAATTTGATAGGAGGAATCATTTCACTATTATCGTACAGAAAGATTTCAGATGAATATTGGATTTAAGGGAATGTTGCTTATAGATATGATACAATTTAAAATGCTTAATGGTTGATCACATTTTGTGTACCCTTATTATTTACTTTTGGTGCCATACTTCCTTGCTTTTTGTGGTATGGAGTCTATAAAAATAAGGACCATCTAGATTATTCTTCTGTTAGAAAAACATGGGGATATTTGTATAATGAATATCGAATTCATGCATATTTCTGGGAAACATTGAAGATAATGCAAAAAGAGATAATTATTATTGTTTTAGCTTATTATGATGATCATGTTCCTATAAAAGCATCTCTAGTATTTCTTGTTTTATTTGGTTATAGTTTTATAGCAATTAGACAAAAACCATATATGACTGGATAATTAAACGTAATTGATACATAATCAACCGTAATTTGTGCTGTATCAATCATTTTGGCTAGTTCAATCTATACAGCATAATAATAATAGTTATATGAAATTGTATGGCCTTTCTATCTTATAATTGGCTTTCTTAATGGTTTTTATATCCTTAGAATGTTAATATAGATTATATTTGCATATTTCAACAAGCTTTATGATAAAATAGACATTTTAAAAGAAATAGTATAAAAATACTTTCCTACTTTTGTGAAATTTCATCCATACTTAACGAATCTCTTTGAGACACATAAAAATTAGCAATCTAGAATGAAGGAAAAATTTGCAAAATTGAGAGAATATCTATTACCTTAGGCTCGATTAATTCTAGAATTTAAGAAGTAAATTTCATTATTAATTTAGATAAAAACGATTAGAATTATCTTCAAAAACCACTATTTAAAAAAGTAATGATAAAGAAAAACAAGAAACTGAACAATAATTTTCTGCAGAAATCTTTAGTGTAAATAATCTAATACATCTAAACATGATATAATAAGGTGAAATAAAAAAAAATGAATACTCTTTTCCCAACACAAAAATAGAATAACAATCATTTGCAATTTAGTCCCCAAGAGATGATTCGAAATAAAACTAAAATTCAGTGAATGGAAAATAAAATTTTGGTCCAAAAATTTTTTGATTAAAAATTAACTTCACAAATATTTTACTTTTTTTTACTTTTAAAATTCTTCATAATATAATTTGTGAGATAAATTGAATCTTTACGGTTTTGTTTTAGATATTCTGATTTAATATACATTTAGTAATTTAAGGTTTTTTTGTAAAAATCAATTTGTTGTTAAATTATGAACACTAAGAGATGGATACTATTAAAGTAAAATCAATGATTAATTTAATCATATAAATTTAGATAATTCATTGTGGAATGTACAATAAATTAAAGTTTGGAAACAAAGATCAAAAGTAATTATTTTTTGAATTTAGATTGTTGTTTAAAATAACTATATTTTAGCTCCAAAAGATAGCTAAGTATTAATAATTTGTATTTGCAAAGAGTAGGTTAATTCTATCAGCGCTAATATATTTTTAATTGTATTTTTGAGTAAAACTTATTATTCTAAATAAATTGCAAAACTTTTGGTATCAGGAGGAAAATACATATTTTCTTTTTTGAAATATTAAAATTCTAATTGGTTGCAAAAAAATGAAGTTTGCATTTGACACCAACTTATCTATTTTTGGGTTGAATTACTGTCCTTCCTTATAGTTAACAGCCCACATATACATTTGAAAAATAAAATATATTTTATTAAGAACAAAAAACATAAATCAGAAAATTATTGGTTAGTCTAATTAAAAACAAAGTCAACCACTATCTTTTTATTTGAGATTTAATTATCCTTTCTTAATTAATGAAAGAAAATTCATTAAGATTAATCAAAATCAATTATGATGTTAATGAAATTGAACATAAAAGCAACATTTTAATATAAAAACTTTATCATAATTTTTTTAATTCTAACTAGTAGAATGAAAAATAAGTAAGACAGAGATAATTTTGTAGCTTTTTATGTTAATTTTAATCTTTGTATATAAAATAGATGCAATATAAATATATAAAGTTTATGATTCCATCAAATTGGAGAAAATACATTAAGAAAAAATTGAATACCTATCAACAAATAATATAGTTTCATTTAATAATTGAATATGATTATTTCAATTTCAAAGTTATGATTTCATTTTATATTATTTAAAATGTTTAAACCTAAACCCATTGAGAAACTTAGTGATAAGTAATGCATCTTGAATCATTGTATGCCTATATGTGCTGTAAACATGTAACCTGGCCTAACTTCAGATCAAAGATTTGCATGTAAGAATTGTATGGAAGTGACTCATCTCCATGTTAGTCCATTAAAAGAAGTTATCTAAACTATAGAAAAACCAATTAAATAGAAATTAAACTAATATGAATAAATTATAGCTCCTCATCTAGAATTACTCAATTAATTTTATGCTAATATCTCTTTGATGGAATCTTTGATCTTGTAATAGCTAGATTAACTAACTACTATAATCAATGATTGGATTACTAGTATTAAAGAAAAAGGAGAAGAAATAGCTCGTTATAGCTTTTTCAATTAATTAGATCTTTTAATTAATAAACAACAGCAAACTAATGAGCTAGAAATAAAAAAATGTTATTTTGATTTGATGACTCTTAATGCAACTTAAAGTAAATTATTAAACTCCTAGTTGGATACATTCAAATCTTTTCAAGGGTATAGTAAAATTCAAAATTTATTGAAATAAATAGTTGAAAGTTAAGATGAACTTGATATAAAAGGAGGTCTCTGTTTTTCAGAACAAAAACAATTATAGTTAATATCTTAGCCAATATAATAAAACTAAGAATCAAAATTTTTAGAATAATAAAATACATAATCAATAGTACATCCATTATCAAAAGAATGTAGTATAAGAAGCTCGTTTTCATATGACATAATCCCAAAATTATCATATGAATAAGGAGAACTATGCTAAGCGTTGGCTATCAATTACAACAATACTCTTATTGCCATTGCTTCAGAATGCAACATTAACATCCTCAAAATTAATTAATAATTAAATTAAAACAAAGAACCAAAGCTTCTTTAAAGTTTATCAAAGATCCATAAAAATCATGTAACAACACTAAATTTCTTTAAGAAAACATCAAAAATGTAGAACTCACTAGTCTCAGGCTCTTTAGATTCCACCATCATAATTTGGACTCCTGATCAGTAATAAATAAATTGGAATGCATTATTCAAATTAAAAAATCATTCTTATGCTATCAATTGTTTATTAATTTGTTAATCTTCAGAAGATTTTTTGGTAAGTGGATCTGCTGACAAAACTATTAAATTTTGGTCTCTGACTACTTTAAACTCTTGGACTTGTTCATAAACAATTTATGAACATACTTCATATGTTTATGGATTATCTATTAATGATGATGAAAATAAATTACTCTCTTGTGGAAATGATAATTATATTTTAGTTATACATGGATCTCATTAATAGTAATGGTAAGTAAAATAAAAGATTCATAATGATGGAATTAGTATATCATTTATAACTAATGAAATTTTTGCTTGTTAATCTCTAGAAGGAACATTTTTAACATTTTATACACTTGATTAAACAAATGGAGAATATATTAAATAAAACACATATTAGATTTAAACAGGAGGAAAAGGAAATACACTTTATTTCCCTTTGCATTACAATAAATCTAAAAATATTCTTCTATCAAAAAATGGGCACATGGTGAATTTAATAGGGTTCTCTACGAATCCCCCTTCAGATTGCCAGATTATATTAGAATAGGCCATATTTTTTGTTTAAAATATGATCTTCGGTACAATGAATGAAGATGGAACTCTGTTGATATCATGGGATTCAAAGTCAAGTGAGATTTAATTTAGAAAGCTTAATGAGAAATTATGAATGTGATTTAATATCTAATTTAATTTTAAAATAAGATACTTGTTTATTTATAAATCAAATTAAATTATATTGATTTCTTTATTAATTAGATAGATACTATCTTTTTTAAAGCTTACTTAATTAAGAATTCAGTTTTCACTTTAACTTTGCCACTAATGATGTACATTCTTAAGCTGGATCATTATCTACATCTAAACAAACCTATCTATTTGAAATATCATAGTGTGAAACATTTGCCAAATGTACTCCAATTAAATAACTGGAGTTCCTTATTCTAAAAAAAATGATGATTTTCAATATCTTTTACACTTGATCTAAATGAGATTGGAGCAAAGGTTACAATATAATTTGGTTTTAATGTACTAAATAATATTTTTCCAAGGGCAAAACTGCCGATGAATATTAAAGGATGTAATTTATTTAAGAGTTGAAATTTGCTTTAATTATGAAAATTTTTTGAATAATTAAATCTAAGTTTCAACTCATAATGTTTATTTTTAAGAAATCTTTTTTGAAATATGATTTTTGTTCTCTATCAGACAATCATGCATAATAAATCTGAGTGGTTTGCTAGCTAAGAGTTTTTAATCATTAATTGGGATTGATCTAGAGCTCCAATTAAGGTTGTACTTTAGATCAATTTATATTTTAGTTTTTTGTCTTGATATTGTCAGCATCTTTTATAGATATTGGAATAACTTCAATTTATTTTGTATTAATTTCAAATTTGCTAAAACTCGAAGAGAAATCATTCACAACATATTAATGGCTTAATCATGAACTCCTAAGAGAACAACCGAATGATTGCTTAGTCCTAATTGAGTTAATCTTTTAATAAAATTAAAAAATACAAAATGGCTTTATAAAAAAATTATAATAATATATATAATAATACTAATTGAAGGAGAAATATTATTTTATATCATAAAAAATACTGTTTAATTTCGTAATTGTTGTTCAAACAAAAAATATAAAAAACTTCAAAAAAAAAACAAGGTAAGAAAGTTAATAAATACATTATAAAATAAAAGAATGTAAAAATATATTGTGGAATATTAGATAATAATAGTTCAATGTATTTGACAAAATTAGAGACTTAGATAAATTAATTTTAGGATTAGGACAGTGTAATTAGGGAAGCCTCAAAATTGAATATTTTAATTTTTTTTGGTAATTAATATAAACAAATAGAGTTTTAAATATTTATGTTAAGACTATTAATGAGTATACTTTTCTCTGTACTTTAATTATTCATTCTAACTTTTAACATTCAATTATTCTATAATAAATAGAATTAAATAATATATTATCATAGAAAAATTCACAACAACAAATTCATATGTTTCTTTAATGTCACAACCTTTTTTACTATAATAATAGGAAATTTTAAGTTCCAATTCTTTATATAAACAAAAAATAACAGAAAATTTCAAAAATTTTAATACAAAAATGTATTAATGTACTCATCACCCAAGCTATCAAATTTCTACAATATGTATTGATTCTCATTAATGTCATCGAAAACTTTGTGCTAAATGTGATTTCCAACATTAAACCTAAAAAAGACCTCTTCCTATTGATGTGTTTTTAGAAAGGTTAACTGAAAAGGTCAATGAATACTAAATTAATGACAAATCATATTAATAATCTATCAAAACTGCTTTAAAATCCACTCTAAATTAAATAGAAGAGATGATTAAGAAACTACACTAGCAACTTACTGAATCTATTAACAAAATACTTGATATGATTGAAATATAAGATTAATAGTATATTAATCTTATATAGAATAACAGTAATCCGGTAGAATCCTTTAATTCTAACTTGGATAAATTAGTTGAAATCTTAGAAGGTAATACTTTAAGTGATTGGGATATCCAAAAAAAATCCTTAATAGGGAAATTTGATATTGCTTTGAATTGGATAGACAGAGAAATGAAAGCTTATGAATAAAGATTTTAAGTTGAAATGAAGGAGATTTAGTCAATTGATAAGTAAGATAATATATTAATAATTCAATAGAATTGAATAAAAAGAGCAAAAATAGTGGGAAAAAAGTACTTAAGATAAATGGGTATCTAATTGGGAGTAATTTTAAAGTCTACATTTATACAGAAAAATAAAAATCCTAATAGTCTTTACTTAAGAATAAGAAGTTTAATATTAGAAGGATGGATAAATAATTAGAGTGTAAAATTCTATTTCGCTATTAGCCTTTAATAGAGATTAAAATAACGAAAAAATTCACCCTGATTTGCTTAATAATCTAGAATAAATAAAAAATTTGAAGTGGGTTGGTAATTATGGAACGAATTAGTAAAAGATTGGAAAATGGACAGTAACTTGGAATGGTGAGATTCTAAAGGATGTCGGAGGATAATACTCAAATAATGGTAAAAAAGATGGATAATGGGTTGATATCAACAAGAATTATTGGAGGTAAATATTAATTATTACATAAGCCAGGCACAGATATTTGAAGTTGGAAAATATGAAAACGGTTAGAGAATAGGAACTTGGAAGTTTATATAGGAAGATTAAGAGATGTAAGTATTTAGTTTTAATTCAATTAGTGGTGGTGGAGAATATAATTGGAATGGAAAAAATAGTAAATGGATTGAATTAAGTAATGAGTTTTGGTCGCGTTCATAAGTTACTTATAAAGGCGAATATAAAAATAATAAAAAAGTAGATCGATGGGATATTTTATATAGGGAGAAAGGTAGGGAAAAATTTGAATAGATGTAAAATAAAATGAATAAATTTTAGTGGTGGAGGATTATATGATTAAGGAGATTAAATCAAAGTTGGGAAGTGGATTGAGTTAACTGATGGATTTTGGGATTACTCTTAAATCACCTATAACGGAGATTATAAAAATGGGAGAAGAGTTGGTAAATGGAGTATTTGGTATAGGAATAGTAAATTCGAATAGATGTATTTTTAATAAATACTAAAATGTTAGTGGTGGTGGATCATATGATGAAGAAGGATTAAATAAGATTGGAAAGTGGATTGAGGTCAGGGATGGTTATTGGTTAGGATAATAAATCATTTATAATGGTTAATATCAAAATAATAAAAAAGTTGGTAAATGGGATACAATGTTTCGGGAATGGAATAAGGAAAAGTTTGAAATAATGTAAATTATAAATCTCATATTTAGTGGAGGTGGATCATATGAAGGAGGAACTTAAAATAAGATTGGATATTGGATTGAGTTGAGTGATGGATTTCAGTCTCAATCGTAAATCACATATAATGGCCAATATAAACATGGTAAAAAGATTGGTAGATGGGATATTTGGTATAAAGATTAT
Organism: Paramecium biaurelia; assembly: GCA_000733385.1. Lineage (NCBI taxonomy): Eukaryota > Ciliophora > Oligohymenophorea > Peniculida > Parameciidae > Paramecium > Paramecium biaurelia. The sequence goes on along the minus strand of JPFL01000042.1, from coordinate 277,617 downwards.
TGGAATGGAGAGCATGAAAAAATGTAAATATTAGAGAAAATTAAAATATTAGTGGTGGTGGATCCTATGATGAAGGAACTTCATAAAAAACTGGAAATTGGATTGAGTTGAGCAATGGTTCTCATTCTCAATCGTAAATCATTTTTAAAGGGCAATATAACAATGATAAAAAAGTTGGTAAATGGGAGGAAATAGATTTAGTGGGAAATTTAAAACTTAATGAAATGAATTACAATAATTGAATTATATAATATTATAAAGTTCTTTAAATTTTAGGAAAGTGTGAAGTTTAATTAGTTATTATTCAAGAATAAGTAAGTAAGCTTATTGTGAATAGTATTTCTATGATTTTCTTATTTTTACGAGTGAAATATGTATAAATTTATTTTATTAAATAGTTTAGCATAATAATCCTCATAATTTCTAGAATTTCAACCAAAACAATTATAGTAAATAATTAAAAAATTGATGGGTTTAAAATAGATTTAATACTATTTCATTAATCCTATCTTATTGATTGATTATCAACGTTAAGGGATAGATCTTCATTATATTAAATAAAATGAGATCGCATTCCTTCAGCCGACAATGTGTTGATTACCAAAAAAACTTCATAAATAGATTTCATATTTTATTAGGGATTTAATTAAAATAAATTGCATATTTCTTAAGACTTTTTATTCATATATTCTATTTAGCCTGGTTCATATTAAAATTTTTTATTTTCTTTAATTTATTTTACAATTTTTTCTTGTAAATTTATATCATTGTTTGAAATAGTTCTTAAAATTTCACATCTACCTTCAAATTCATTTTCATTCTAAAATCCATATAAACTTACATCATTTTGTAACCTAATATAATAATATAGAAATACTCAAAATTGGATTTGAAAAATAAAAGTTTCATAAAATACTTAGAGAATTAATCTGCTAAAATACTATAATTTGATTAATTTATTTCACTAACTTATTGTTAAATTTTCTCATAAAACTTATCTTAATTTTAAAGTATTTTATTTGGGATAATCTGTTCAAATTCTGGGAGTAATAATTACCAATCTGAAAGGACTATTTTAAATTTTTCTTTCTAATTATCGATCCTTGATATCAAAATATTATTTCTTTTCACTGTAAAAATTATGTTAAATATCTATGCCGAAATTTTTTCAGGATTAGATTCTTGAAAATTATATTGCACCTGATTTTATAAAGCAAAAATAATAATTTGTATGATATAAGGAGCAACCAATACTTTTTCTGTTAATGTTACTGAAGGATGATGACTAATTATAAATATTATATTAAATACCTAAAAGTATAAACATTATATTATTCTAAATTGCTAATTATATAACAATTACAATATTAAGGCTGATCTATTATTTTTTCTATTTTATAATAGTAATACTATTAAAAGTACGCAAGAAAAGCATGGTCATCTTTTGATTATTGAGCACTTTCAACACTTTTTATCCATTTATCAATGTGTATTCTTTTTGCCATTGGTATTAATTTGACACAACAATATTTCTGATCTATTTTACCTAGATATGTGCATATAGAAGATTTTTATTTTTATATTAATCTCACTATAGTTATCTATCCATGATATTCTGCAAATTAATTAACTTTAGAAAAATCATATTTATTCTTAATATCACAAATATTTCTATTAATTACTTTAACTCCAATAAATTCTTGATTTTCTGAATGGTTTTATAAATTATTTTCATCTTTATCAAAGGATTTGATTAATTAATTTTCAATTACTTATTTGCTGTTAATAAATTAGGTATATTCTGTTTCTATTTCTTCAATTTTTTACTCAAATGTTTTTATAATTGATTAATTAGATTACTCTGAAATTTTAGATTCTTAATCCATGATCAATGATATTTCTACCAAATTTATCTCTCTTATATCCAATTATTTTTTTTTAGAGTTCTTAATTAAAGGTGATTATGGCAGAACAACAGGCAATGGATTTACTATTAAAGGTGGTTGTTCTATCGTCAATTTATTGACTATTGCGGACTATTTACTACTGGGGATATTTCTATTATTATTCGGTTATCTAGTACAGCAACAGCATCCCATTAGCTAATAAAATTAATAATATGAATAATATTAATTAAGTTTTTTATATTAAAATTTAATTCTATCTGATTAATAGGATGCAACTTTTTACTAAAGTGATTCTATGAATTGTAAAAAGGTAATATAGATTATTTTCTAAAGCTTCAATCTCCTAATATTCTCCTAAAATTAATTAATTTTATTTGATAACTATAATCCAAAATTTAATCAAATAGATAAATTCTATATCTTTCTAAAGGAGAAAAATCCATAATTTCTTTTGATTTTACCACCATTTATAAATTAGTGTTAAAATCTGTCCCTTTTAAAGACTTTATCAAGGATATTTTCAAAACCACTGTTTATAAATTTTATTCATTAAATTCTCTTTTATTGACAATAAATATAAATTTACATGAATTACTATGATAAAAATCATAGTGCTTTACCTTCTCCATTTTGTTGAAAAACATAGAATATATTATATTGAATATATTATTAATTTTTCGATCACATTATTAGTCATGTTTAAATTTTATTTTATATTAATTGAAATAAGGTAGATAAATTACTTTTACTATTTAATAATTAGAATTAGAATGACAACAGTTTTATTCAATTTATATATATTTCATAATGCAGATCTCAGGTCATACTTAAATGAAACTACCTTTATTTTAATTGTAAATTATTTAATTTGTTTTGATTATATATTTAGATGTTTATAATCATTATTAAATTTCTTTTTATTTAAATATCATTTTCTAGAAACTATAATGTAGATTAGATGTATTTAAGCTGATCATCTAAATCATCAAATATTGGGAGTTTGTATAGATAGTAATTGTCTACATTAAAGACCTTATTGTCATTTTTGCTTGCCTAGTCATAGTCAACATCTTAATAAGTTAGTGACATACGAGCATTTAAATGAATGGATTTATTAACGAGTCCTTATTATTCAGAATATCTAACAAAATGCTTAGGAATGTAAATTAGTACTTGATAATCTTAAAAACAGTTTAACTCCTTATAATAATGTTAATATTGAATAGTTATCCTAATTAGGTGTTTCATAGTTTGATTACATTATTAAAGGTTTGTGTTAGATTGAATCAAGTGAGAAAATAATACTTTATCAACTCCAATAATCAATCGAATAAATTACATTGACTATAAATAAAATATTAGAAAACCTGAAAAATTAAACAAATTTAATTTAACTTGAAAATTTATAAATTCAAAACTCTTGTAAACCGATATTAAGATAACAACAGCAACCAAATATATTAGAATCTAATCTAAAGCCATACTAATTTGAGATTATCAAATAAAATTCAATCAAGCAGGAAAAAGGTTGTTATACAATAGCTATTAATAAAGATAATTCTATTGTTATAGCAGGGTATGACAATTAAATTAAAGTCTTCGAACATCAATAAGGGAATTTAAATCAAGTATAATTATTAAGTGAGCATTCATCTGCTGTATATACATTAAATTTCATGAAGAAATCAAATCATTTTGTATCTGGAAGTCATGATAAGTCAATTATTATATGGTAGATGAATCAATGCAATTAATGGATTTGCTAATAAAAATTGAAGGAACATTCCCATAGTATTGTATCTTTATTGATAAATAACAATGAAAATCTTATAATCTCAAGCAGTTATGATAATTCAATTAAATTCTGGAATAAATAAGATGAATGGATATGTTAATAAACCTTGAGAAATTATATTAGTTCATTCTGTTCATTAAGTTTAAGTGAATAGGAAGATAAATTGATTGCTTGTTCAAGTGATTCACAAATATTAGTAATTGAATTCTAATAAATTGAAAATATATGGGCTGTGATATAAAGGATAAATGTAGATTATTTTGGCTATCGATTGAGTTTTATAAATGAGAATTTATTTACTTTCTAACCTAAATGTAAAGAATAAATGCATATTTATGAATTTAATAATAGTAATAAATAATTTTTTAAGACCAAAGAAATTAATGTAAAATGTGATTCAAATTGTTGTGATGATCTATTTCCATAAAAATATATAAAATCAAAATCTCTTTTGGTGAATAAAAATGGTAGGAATATCAACTTATTAAAGAAGATAGAAAATGGAGAGTTTATAATGGTACAAAATATATTATTTGGTCATTATAACATATATGGTTAATTAAGTGATGATGGAGAATATTTGATTACTTGGGATTTTAATTCAAAAGAATTGCAAATAAGAAAATGTAAGGAATACTGATTATATGTAAAATAATAGAATATTATCAATAAATTTATTATTCATTTCGTTTTTTTTGACTCAT
>JPFL01000042.1:246975-273191 GCA_000733385.1 Paramecium biaurelia | reverse complement strand
CGAAAGTATAAGTTACTCATCATTTAATATAGAGATAAACTTAAATTTGGTATTTTTTTGATATTAATTTTATTTATAATATTATGAAAATAAAACAAAAAATATAACACACAACAACCTCTTAAATGATAATTTAACATTAATAAGAAATTTATAGATTATCATTAAATCAAGAAGGAAACAAACTAATTTCTCTCTAAAGTTGTGAAATAAATTTGATATTGTAGGAGTCTAATAAATCATTTTGATAATGTAAATAGGAGGTAATTATGGATTTAGTAAATTTAATCATAAATAATATTTTTGTATTTCTACAATTTTTGCCTAATAGTCTCCAAAAAATATACATAAAAAATGTTAGAGATTTAAGAAACTATTTCCGGCAAGTTACCTTCCATAAAGATAGTTTTTATTAATAAATATCGTTACAAATAAAATTTAATTATATTAGAAAAGTGTTTAAAATTTAACTTGAATGAATTTAATGGAGGAGTATATGGAGAAGTTAGTGAAATTGAGAATTTCTTGAACCTGCGATTCCAGATATAGGAATGTAAATAAGATAATTCAAAGAGTTGTGATAAAAATTTAAAATGTAATAATTCAACTTAATATTAATTTTGTTTAGTTTAATAATAATAATAATTCATAATTATATAATTTTTATTTTTTTTGCTAATCTCAATATCCAATATAATATATTACTATTACATCATATACAAATTAATTAAACTTTTCAATACTGAATTCATTTTACATCTATTATTTACTGTAGGATTAAATATTGAGAAAAAAATATTTTTAGGTAAAACTATGAGATGATTTAAATTTAAAGATTGATCATTTTCTGTTAATATTTTTTAGGTAATTTGCTCAATTATTATATTTATAGATTATTCTAATTCAATTTAGATTTCGAAACATTATAATAATTTATTCAATAAGACAGAAAGAAATATTCCCACATTAAACCTCTACAAATTTATATGGTTTATAAAAATTTAAATTTAACGTCAAATTTTTATTAGAATATACAAGGTCAAAAATGCATAATAAATATTTTATGATTTTGATGGAGTTATTAGAAAATCTTTATGAAAAATTTCTCAATTTGCTATATAAAGCTAATTTATAACTACTTATTTTAAACAGTATCTATTTAGTTTCAAAATAAATTAAACAATTTTAGTAGCAATTTTCGTTGAGTTGATATATGAATTCAATTTATGCTATTTTGAAAAAGAGTTCAAATTAGTTTTATTATAAAATAATAAAATTTGACTAAAAATAAATTAAATGCAAATCATTTCTTATAAAATGGATACTGTAATTTTTGGGTAGGGGTTCTTCATAAATATTTAATTTAAGCTTATTTTGTTAAAAATTTTTAATTTTCCTTATTCTTACTTCCAATTGAATTAATAATATAATTAAATTGTTAAGTAAGATTAAGTATATAACATCAATCTTCTTCATCATTATCTGTTTCTTCATTGATAGAATGTAGACTTTCAGAAGAAAATTATTTAAAAGTGAATTTTTGTCTAAGTATTTTTAATCTAAACTGAAGCAAGCCTTCGATCTCATATTTGCTTTTCAAATTTAGTTCTTTGATTTAATGTATTACATAATCTTTTAAAAACTTCTTTTCATCTGTATTGATAATTTAATCTTCATAGAGCCTAAGAATGATTTCAAAACTTATTCTATATTAAATTTCCATAATTTTAATCATTAATTCTAAAATTAACTTCAATAATATATGAGAGAAATATATGATATCAAATCAGATTTAATATCATTATGTTAGTAATGCTCAAAATATTACGTCAATTAGCGTATTAAATTAAAGTTATTAACTAAAAATTGAAATTTACAAAATACGGAATTCTACATCTAATTGTATATAAATACATATACTAAAATAAACAATTTTAATATATACATAAGTTATATGCTAACTAAACTAAAGAATATAATAATCTTATATTATCTAAAAGTATTGATAATGTTTAGAAGAAATTAAATCACTGATTTCTAAGAATAAAGATAATATAATAAAGTGATTATAATGAGGATATGGATCTTTATACAATCTATCTAAGTGAATTGAATTCGATACTATTTTAATATCATGTTTTATAGTGTTTTAAATAGGATATGCAGAAAATTTAAATTACTTTATTATTCACAAATATAGAATAACAAAAATGGAAAATAATATATATATTTTACAAAAATATAAATAACAGTAATAAAGAATTAATAATATAATTCTTAAAGATATATTTTTTATTTATATTTAATATATAAAGGGACTCATCTCAATTTTTGGCATGTGTATTTTACCAATAGGTTTTTGATTTTTCAATATCTGGTTTAATGGTGGCTTATCCTGGTTTCCATGAAGCTGGACACACTTCTCCATGTTTTTCGACAAATTGGAATGCTTACAATAACCTTAGATATTCATCTACATTTCTATAATTAGAGATTATTAAATACCTTCCAACTGGGGCATCATTAATTGAAGCATGACGTAAATTTTAATTACCATCAATTAAGAATGTTCCTCTTAATGAAAGTCCACTATCTGTAAGAACTCCATAATCAGAAGAGATTTGTTTTGTCAAATCAGATAAAAGGAGAATATCCAATCCTCCTAATCCTCCATCAGCTTTGGGCTTTTTCACATATTCAGCATGTGAAAAGACAGAATCAACTGAACATCCTAGGACTTCACAGTTGTTTTCTCTAAATTATTTAGCTAATTTAGAGAATTAGATGATTTCTGTGGGGCACACAAAAGTGAAATTCAATGGATAGAAGAAAAGCAATAAATACTTGCCTTTGAAATCAGACAATTAAACTTATTCAATAGCATTTTTAGTTGGATTCCTTATGAATAGATATATAGACAATACCATGCATTTGTTTTGAAGAATGGGGCTGCTTTTTGGATGATTGCTTTTCCTGACATTTAATGATTTGGAATAATTATTGATTAATAGAGATTATTCTTAATAATTTATATACCTGAGAGATACTCCAAATTCAGAATTACAAAATTTAAGTCAAACAAACATTAATAATAGACGTACTCACAGAAACTAATCCTTTTCAATTTTAATAATTTCTTCAATTATAAAATTAATGACAATAATCAATTGATAATGGAAGAAGTATTTCTATAATCAATTGAAGATTTGATCAGAACCAATCTGTGGAATAAAATTAAAAAAGAAGATCAAGAGATCATAAATTATAAAATAAAAATTGTATTTTATAAAGTTAAAATTTTTATTCATGAATAATAATAAAGTATTTATAACTTTATTGAGACAATTCAATAGAACAAGATATAGAAGTGAAAAATCACTAATAGCAGATATTAATAATAACCCTTCTGGAGACAATGAACTTAAAAGGATTATTCAAAAAAACATTTCATAATTTCATTCATATAAATAGTTGTTGACAATTTTGGATAACAAATTTATGCAAGTTGATTAGAATGATATAATCAAACGATTATAAAAAGAATTTGATGATAGAGCTAAATATGGTTTTAATTGCTCTAATGAATTATTTATAAAATTTATAGCAAAAGTCTTTGAAAAAAGTAATGTAATATATAAGGTATAGGTGGTTGGAGTAAGGAATTTGATGATTGGCTAAAAATATACTTAGAAAATAATACTATAAAAATGAGTTAATCTTATGCTCAATAATTGAAAAAAGCATTATAAAATTGTAATAAAGAAGATGAATACACAAAAAAATTGGATGATCATGTTCAGTATATTGAAAATTTGAAATAATTAATATGATATGTTATTTGAATCAATATTATAGACAATGAATAAATAATAACATATAGTGGTTTCATTTATATTTCATACTTAATGATAATATCCTTTCTCTTGGATACTTTATAAAATTTATACATAATAAGTACTTTTTATTTATGATGAGATCCAGAATTTAGTTGTTTAAATTTGTTTTATTCTGGTGCTGAGGTATTATATAATTCTTTTTCTGCTTCAACTAAGATTGTATTCTTTTTCAAAATTCTATTTTTCTATTCTCTTGATATTTATCTAGAAGAGACTCGAGATGCTTGTCGAGATTTTTGTAATTAAATTTTCTCATTATTAAGGATAGCTAAAAATTTATCAATATTTTATTTTGTTTTATTTATTTCCTATGTGAGATTGACTTCTATGTCTTTACTATCTGATCTATATATAAATCTATAATATTTACAATCTTACATTGTCAGTTACTATTAAGTCTTAAGTTGGATTAGTATAAAACTTTTTTTTGCTTATATCTTTGACTTTTTCCTAGAATTAGACATAATTTTTACTAATCTTTAAAATTTGAGTTCTCTTTCTTAAAATCTTTTCATTTATAACAGTGATGCATGATCAGTTTTCTAAAGATTCTTAATTTCATCTTCTTATTCATTTTAGTCTTTAAGATCTTATTTGATTTTTCTGTAACAATTATCTTCTAAAGTAAGAAGATTAGCACATTATTTATGCTTTTGATAATTGTTTATATTATTTGATTCTATCTTATCAATAAGTTCTTCTCTCAAAACACAATAATTCATATATTGTATCATTTAAGGAAAACTTAAAGGAACAAATACTAAGGGTTGAGTAGGATCAGTTTGATTGATTTCGTAGTCTTCTCTTATTTTCTTCATTAATTAAACAAACACTATAGATGGATGAAATAATAAAATACTGTTTAAAGCTTCTTGATTTTGTAGTGCTTATTTAAAATCTGTCCAATTCAATTTATCTAAAAGTTTGTTTATAATTAATACCATCTTCATCTTCATCAATGGTTTTGAAGAATTCTTTAAGTTTAGATTTGGTGATATTAATTCCATATTTAATGAACATATCATATAATTCAGATCTGTCTAGAAATTCTAATGAGTTTTATGAAATAATTTCATACTTGATTTATCTCTGTCAATAGAGTTAAAGACTGATTTCATCATATTTTGTTCTTTAAGTTCTTATTCATAGAGAATATATTTATCTTTGGCTCTAGACTTGTAACGATTTCTTAACCATTTAATGGTATCGAAAGTTTTGAGATTATAATTCATAAATTTTATTGTACGATTATAGATAATCAATATCATTTTTTTGCTTATTGTGCTGCCAAATCTTCGTCCATTTGTTTAAGTTAAGCACCACCTCTGAGAAGACCTGATCTTCTGGCAGCAACAAGACCGACTTTTTGACCAGGAGGAGCATATCTTGAAAGTGTGGATGGATGACCAATATGTTGTTAATTACCACCACCATGAGGATGATCAACTGGATTCATAGCCACACCTCTAACTTTTGGCCAGCATTTTCTAAGTCTTCTATATTTGTGGAATTGTCTTCCTGCCTTAAGAATGGGCTTTTCAGTTCTTCCTCCTCCAGCAATCAATCCTAAAAATAAATTCAAGTAATTTACCGACTGTAGCTCTGCAAAGAGCACTAAGTGTTTTTCTGGTACCAGATGGTAATCTAACTCTTGTGGTTGTTCCATCATCTGAATGACCAATAATGGTGGCATAACAACCAGTTGCTCTTCCCAAAGCTCCTTTATCTCCTGGGTGTTCTTCCAAATTGCAAACTACTGTACCCTCTGGGATTTATCCAATAGGAAGAACATTTCCTGTTGCCAATTAAGCTAAGATTCATAATTTACATCTTACCTTTAGCTCCGCAATAAATGTATTAGCCAGTGTATGATCCTTCAGGAGCAATGAAGAGCTTAGTGACTTTTGAATACTTATATGGATCTTTGAATTCGACTTCAGCAAGTGGAGCACCTCTTCCTGGGTCATGACGAATTGCAGTAATCACACCTTTGACATAGCCATGTCTTTCAGCATAATCAAGATGTCTGTATTAAGGTGATCCGATTCTTTAATTTTGATGTGCTTTGAAAACACTATTTGATTTTCCCTTTCTTTGTGCTCTGATTCTCTTACCCATTTTTAAAAAGATTTTAAAATTTATTTTAAGGTGTAGTGATAAATTCTTTAATAAACATCATTAATTCTAAAATGCTAACTTTTATGCTATGTCTATGAATTTGATCATGATTAGAATAAGATTTGCTACTTTTTTTAAAGTATATTTGTTTTTCTTCTTTTACACTACTAATTTCTATTCACCTTATGATTTCACTTTGTCTTTCTACATCTCTTCCACCATAAACACTAATATTAAAATATCTTAAGATACCATTACAAATGAAACAGGTGGTTCTAAATTTACATTGTTTTGGGAAGAAGTTTTACCAATCATCAATTTCAGTTCCCATATTTAATGATATACCCTTCAACCCTTTTTATTTTAAGTACCTTAAATAGATATCTTCAATTCTAGTTTCTGTATCTACTCCTAATCCCCAATTCAATCCACAATATTCACAAAATGGTTTTGTTATTTTTTCAAGTAATCCTCCTATATATTTAATTGCTGTTTTCATATGTCTAGAACGATATAACCAATATTTCAAAATAGTTTTTGTAGCTTCACTCATATTTTCTATTCTTTTATTAAATTTCTATGGTGAAGTACGAGCCATTTCTGTTCTTGAAGCATTTTTGGTGAATTATCTAAAATTCCAAGCATTATCAAATCCAGCAACAGGATCTTCTTCATTCTTTTTTTCTAATGGACCATAAATTGCATTAAATTTATCTAAAATAACTTTTCTTTTTGATTTCAATGTTTTTGGACTTAATCTATAAATATATATATACTAATAGATACATTAATTAAATATTATCTGCTAACCATTATTTATTGGAAGTAATAAATAACTTTTTAAAATGATCATTAGTAAAATCTTAAAAATTATTATTTATTTCTGAAAGTCTTTCTGTCTATTCTCTAAATTCTATAGCTTGATTCCAATTAGGAATAAGAAGTTTAGGTCCTGAAGGAATTTAACTAGTTGATAATTTATCAATATCACCAATTGATGACATTACTTATTCATCTTAAGGTGTTACTCTACTTGAAATATCCCAGATTTTTAATCTTCTTCCTATTTCAATAAAAAGATGATGCAAAAAGAATGCTACAACAACCCAAAAAAATATTATAAAAATAAGTGCTTTTATTTAATTTAAATAAGATACCTTCATCATTAAATATATTGTATTAATTCACATAGATAATATGAGAACCAAAAATTATCATTTATATAGCACAAACCTATAAAGTAGTTATGAAATAGAATTATGATGAATAACACCATTCTATAATAGATTAATAAATTATTACAATCAAGAGAACGAAAACAAGTTTCACAATTTAAATCATTTTAAAATTCATTTGCCTTCCAAAAGAGATTTCTATTTCTAAATCGTTCTCTTGTATTTGTTATATAAGTAAGAAAATCTAATTCATGATATTATTCAACAAGATTGTATCCAAATGTATCTATCATCATTTAAAAGGGAATCAATATAATAGTCCATAAAAAATAATATATGAATTCACTCTTATTAATCTAATAATCAGCTAATAAATTAGACTCATCATAAAAGAACCACATGATTGTAGTTATAAATGGATTGAATACTAAAGTGATAATATCATTAGCAAAATTAGAGAAATAATCTATTAAATCTGTTTAATCTTCATTGTCAGGTGCTAATTCTTAATGAGTACCCTAATCTTCATTATATTATTAGAACGTTTTATGATGTTAATCAAGTAAATATGTTCTAAATTTATTTTCAAATTCATCATAATCATCTTTAGTAAATGAATTCTCATGATTATTTGATGAAATCTTATTACTAACAAATGATTCATCATCTGATGCTAAATTCTCCTTCCCATCATCTGAAAATACAATATCTGAATCAGAATCATCTTCATTAGTCTTTAGTACTTTCTACATCTCTACTAATTTTTCATCCTCCAATTCGAAATCTTCTTCCTCTTCATCCAATAATCGTTTCAACATTTTGTATACCTTATCAAATTGTTATTCCAATTCTTCAGTTACCATATCTTAAATCTTAATTACATAAGCTCTTTCCACCATTTCAATACCTTTATCTACAATTGTAGACAATAAGAAATCATAAAATGTTGGATTACCCATAGTAGCTACATTGATATAAGTACTAAAAATAACTCCAATAGGACTTGATATCAAATTGTTATCAAAATATACTTCCAAAATGTATTCTAAAATCATTTGTAAAATCTTTAGAAATATAAGAAACATATAGGCATTTTTTGCAAAGAGATCAGAATAAGAAAATTATGTCACTATTAGTATAATTGTTGTAATAAAGGCAAGACAATATATAATACGACTACGTTTCCATAATCTTACATTTTTAACATTTCCATTATAATCTTCTTCAGGATTGATTTCTGGAATATATATACCACTAATGAAATACACAACATATAATCCAACTGTGATCATTGCTATTCCACTTCTAGCATTTCTAAGTAACCCAAATTAATCACTTGAATATTTTAATTAATTCTTGAACAAATCAAAAAACACTACTGCACATCCATCATCAGACTCAGAATATGGTGTCATATTACAACTCAAACTTAAATCAGTATTCCATATCTTTCCTGCCATTATAATGGATATCAAAATATAAACAGTTAAAACAGGAACAAATGCCATACAAATACCATATAAACTACTTATCCAAAATATTCTAATATATATTAATAGATTAATCTTTGGTCTTGGTCTCTTCCTATTTGTAATATAATGATATAATAGGAAAATGGCTACTTCCATTGCTAAAATTGCTCCAATGATCATGTACAAAATAAAATAAACTGGCCATTCAAGAGCAAAATTATTAACTAATTATCCTTGAGTCATTGATATAAAATTGAATATAAGATTATATGTTATTTCTGCTTTTCCAGCCTTTTAATCTTCACTCAATTTGTAAAAGTTTGTAAATGTTACTGATCCTGTAATTATTCTCTTTTAAGTTTTGGTAACTTAATAATAATGAATATCCAAATTCACTTCTAATGGCATCATTCCACTTGGAATCGAATTGACTGTTTTAATTTCAACAACTTTACTAGAAGGCACATCATAATCTGAACTGAAATCTTTTGGATCCAATGGGTCTGCTTATATAAAGAATAATGTTTATTAATCATTTAATTCAAACCATCTTGGTAATCTTGGATTGATATTATATTTCTCATCCATAATACAATATAATGTTAAATCATTACATTCATCACTTCTAGGACTCATACTAAATTAAAATGGATTTATTGCTTCAGTTTCATTCTCATTATAAAGTGTACAATTTAAATGTTATATCAATTAGTAAAAATAAATATATTAACCAAATCCTTAACAATTTGAGAAGAAAGGAATATAAGGAATGACTAAATTATTTCTATCTCCCCAATACTTTGATTATGGTGAGTAAGTAGTATATGAATTCTATTTAAAGAAATTATTAGATGAATAGGATATAATGTGATCTTAATAATCAAATGAATTTAATGGTAAAATATTTGCAGGTAAGGCTATCTAATCTGCCTTAGTTAATCTAAATATAAAAATACTATTTGTATTTACTAGAGCTGTTGAAGGTTCCATATTCTAAACTTTGGTTGTATTCATGAATTAATATTTCTAAGCATAAAATTCTTAAGAATTTATCTGAAACAAAATCTAAAATGTTATTGTCTTATATGTAAAAATTATAAATTTAAAATCACTTACCTTCTCAACATCACTTTATTCAAATATATCAGGTAAATCTATTGTTTTATCATCCAAATTTATGTTGATATTCCAATCATCTTAAGTGTAATTAAATTATGACATTCCTTCATCATCAAAATATTTATCTAAATGTCTAAGATCAATTATTAATTCAGTCAAAGTAAATGCATTCAAAGTATATATTGTAATATATTGATTTGCTCCTTTTATTGTTTAATTAGTCTCATCTTAAGTACTTGGCTTGAATTATTAATTTACAAAATTTAGAGGATTTACATTCACATAAGATTAAACCGATTCTACTAAATCTAAACAAAAGTAAAACCAAAATAATGATTAAGTTATTTTTTTCATTAAATATAATGCTTTTAATTATATTATTTCATTATTTGAAAAATAAACCATAAAAATTCCCATCTATAAAAGAAAGTTTAAATAAAAACATGTATATTATTAAAAATGATCAAAATAATCAATAATTTTTTTCAAATTCATACAAAGCATCATCATGTAATTTAACCTATAATACAATTTAATACAATTTTTTACATCATGATCATGAATTTAAAATTTCCAAAACCGAATATATTCATCATCCTTCTCTTCTTATGCATAATCATGTTTTACTATTGGTTTAGTTTATTATTCAATCACTTATTCTTACTTTTACTCTCCAATTGACATCTCTCCAAATGATTAGAAAACTTATTATTATGCTCCATCTACTTAACTTTACTCTTAATTCCATTCAAAATTTGACCATTCTTATTATTATTATCCATCAGATTAATTTGATTAATCATTACTACCTATATTGAAAGAATCAAAAATATTTTAATTATTTTGAATATTGTCTTAATTTTACATTTTTTCATCATGATTTGATTTCAAAAAATCATCATATTTTATTTAAATATCTTCCTTATTAAAATCAACCTCTTCATTATAATCAGCTCTTGTATGTCCACCTAATTCATGATTATTCAACTTCTCTGCTTTATCAAAATATTAATCCTTAAACTTCTTCCAAGACTCCTTCTCTAATTCTTATTATAACAATGGATATTTTGATGAAAACTCCTCCAAAAAATGAGCCAATTTAGTCACAAATCCTAAATACTCCTTTCTCTAATTCTTCTCATTACTTACTTCTGTAGTACACTTTAATAAAAATTAGATAAACTCATTTTGATTGAATAACTAAATATCATATATAATATTTTTACACTCAAAACCAAATTATCAAATCTCTATTCTATTATATGAACTAAAAATCTATAATATTATAGATGTAAAATATCATGCTTTTCATATTTGATAAATAATGAATTATAAACTTTGAAGATATCCGATTCCTATAACTTAGTAAGAAAAGTATCTTAATTCAAACTTATGCATACTCCAATGATCTCAAGAATTTTTATCTTGTGTTATCCAAAAATATGTGTTTCTGATTTTTATAAGAAATCTAACCATTTATCTAGATGGGATTCTATTTTATTGAATAATTCCTATTAATTCACATAGAATATTGCACTTTCAGCTGGGTCACCTTATCTTGTAGTCATCTTGTAAAGCAATGAGAGTAGATTATATAATGCAGTTCCTGCAGCAAGAGAGACAAAGTTGCTTTCATGAACGATAGATGAGCAGAATTAATCTATTGATTCTCCATATAAAAATTCAAAGATAGGTTATACTTTGAAAATTACATATGCCTTTAAAGTGATTTCTTATATTATATGAGATACATTGGTTGATACCTAATTTAATATTTATGTTGATGATTTACTTCGAAATTTACAGAATCTACAATTCTCTCAATTACTCTCTTGATTAAATAAAGTCTTTATGGTGTATAATCAACTTATGTTTCTTGTTCAATTGTTAATAAACGAATTACAAGTTCTGTGACTGAACGTGATTATAGTTGCTTGATTAATCCATCAACTAAATTTTGATATTAATAAAATTCAGCAAGAAAGATATCAGTTCGCATTTTCAACAAGTTAAATAATACATTACATACATATCCTGCTAAAACAGGGTTTACTTCTTCATCTGACACAAAAAATTAAAATAATTTATGCAATAGAGATCTATTCATATATTTTATATTGATACTTATCTTCTTCAAAAAATTACTCTAATATCTTAGGATTTTCACAACACACCAATAATTCACATGAATAAAATGGATATCTAAATGCTCTTTTTGAATTTGAATCATCTGCTGGCATCTCAGTTAAATAACTGACTAACTCAGTCAATTGTTTGTTTTGCATACTACATATTATTCAAAATCTTACTAGTCCATAAGTTTTTAATTTTGATTTCTGAATTCTCCTATTATTAAATCATCTTCTAATAATGTAGTCAACTACAGGTCTGGGTTATCAAAATGACGATCAAATCCATTCTCCTTCATAAGCATACCAAATTGAGTCCAAAATTGAGCACTACAAGTAAGCACTTATATTCTTACCTGAAATTCATCGTGAGAAATAATTTTATTAATCGAATAATTATCAAATGACTTTTTGCATTAAACTCAATACATAAATAGTTTAACTTTTAATGCTAACTTAGATTATAAGATACATAAAAACATTTAAGTTTAGATAAAAACTTGAATTTTATAGTGAACACAAATTATAATTTCTATTATGATTCCGTTTATGAATGTAATTATAATAATCATCATTTAAGATTAATAATATATTAAAATCAAAGATGAACATCAAATAGTCGATTAATTCAATATATACAATGAATACTAAGGTATAGATAACTTTCACAATTACAATATTGTTAACATTTTTTGATATATTATTAACATTTTTGATATATTATTTTCATCAAGTACTACAATTACAATTATTTAAATTAAATAGATTATTATATATATCATATATAAAAAGATAACTTTAAAACTTATTTAATTTTAAACTAAAAACTAAATTTACAATTCACTTTTTTTTTCTCAAAGTTGGTACTCTAAGAGTTGGAGCATTGTCTATATTTTGCATTTCAATTTATTATTGAATATCTTATTTTTATTATTGCTATTATTATTATTAAACTGTCTATTTTAATTAGATTGTTGTTTCTTGTGTTGCAGTTAAAGAAGGTGGACAAGATCCTCTTCTTAAGAGCTTAACAATCTTTTTAGATTATTTTTAAGTTTTCAATTAATAAATTCTTATATAGCTCTCAGAATTTTCAGGCTTAAATCCTATTCTTAAAATGTCATCAAAATAACCTTTTAGATACCAATTATCCATTTAAATTGAACTGAAAGGACCTAATGTACATTTCAAATAATACCTTAAACTTTTAAGTAATCATCTACATAATACCATATTTTTTAAATTAAATGATTAGCTTATCCAGGAATACTCCTACTGAATACTATTTCTTTTTTGATGCTTTGTAATTACTACTAGCTCCAATCAAAAGTATTAGATTATTTTGGTTAAGGAGTAAGAATTTATTATTCATCAAATCGAAATAAATCTCCCCCTCCACTTTAATACACACCAGCTGTTTTGAGAGGAGTAGCACAATTACTTGAATACACAAGAATTTCTAAATTATATTATTAAACAAACCTTAATTGAAACCACGTATGGGTCTAGCCTAATATGGATTTTGACTTAGAGCTTTAAAAGCTTGTGGATACTATTGGCATAATGCTTTGAAAGATTCAGGCATTTATTCAAGAGGCTTCTATCGATAATGTGCAATCAATTAAGCTCTAGAAAATTTTTATTGCATAAATTATTTATAAAAATATGAGTATTTCTTATTTATATTACTTAATAGAAAAGTAAATAAAAAATGAGAAAAGATCTTAGAGAATATTTTAATTAAATTTGTGATTTACTTCAAAAATCCAAATCAATCATTTTAAGTTCCCTTCTAATTTATTCATTGTATTTGAATATACAGCTCAAGAGGTTATGATTTTAATATTCTTATTAAGTATTTGTAAATTTTAGGTAAAATCTTGAATACTCCAGTCTAAATCTAAAATTTGATCAATTTAATTAAAACATTTTGTGATCTATGGAATTATGAAAGAATGGAAAATTTTTGTAATTATGATTCTCGATAATCTTGCAAGGTAAGACTTTTAAGAATTAAATATTCACTTCTTATTATTGTAATTTCTGATATATCAAACTAAATTTACCTTTTTAGTTCAGTTTAATATTTTTTAAATCCACATTTCATACTCAACATTCCTTCTAATATTATATTTGGATCCATCAAGGTTCTATGTTTATTGTCTTCTATATCCATGACATCTATAATTTTAACCATTCCTCATTTAATTATGATTAATCTACTTAAATTCATAAATTATAATCTTAAAAACACTTAACAATCAAAGGTATAAAAATTCTATGAATCAAATGAAACATAAGAATATTCAATTTCTTTATTAAAATAGTTTATATTAAATATTTATGCATTTTTAAATATTAAGTAATATATCAGAATTATTTATGAATCCATACAAGTCTTCTTAAAGAATGGAGCATCCCTATTAACTTGGATTTTGAAGTTGCATTCTTATTATAAAATTTAACAATTTACTTTGTGAATAACACTATCAAGTATTTGTAATTTAAGAGATAGTGCTTTAGCTCTTCTTATGGGAAACCAAGAATAATCGCTAGCCAATTGTTTAGCTCTTATGTAATTATCAACACCATTATTCAAATTTGATTACTTCATTCTCAAATAACACATATAAAATAGATAATTCCAAATATTATGTTCAACTTTAATGTGATGCCAAAAACCTGTATTTTGACTTGTTCTATCAAAGACTAATCTATCTATTCCACAAATGAAACATTTATGATTCTAATCCTTCTCTTTTTACTTTTAAACTGATCTTAATTCTGAATAAGAAATAATAATGACAGCCAGTAGAACATTAATAATACCCAACTTAATGATTACGTTTATTATGTTATCATAAAAGAATCTACCATAATAATTATTGAGATTATTCATATATACTTCTTCAGCCTGTTCTCCTATATTTTCCATAAATCTACCTCCAACAGATCCATCTGTTTTAAATGTCCAATCAAAAGTTACAATAACACATTACCATAATTAATTACAAAGATTCTAATGTTTATCAGTAATGAAAAATTCAAAGAAATACACATAGGATATCAAGGCTACCCAATATTCAAATAATACAATTGTAAACCATAATCCAATAAATTTAAATTTAGCTAACCAAACAGCTTTTAATATTGGTATGAGTGGTTCTAAATATAGAATATGGATCAAATGAAATGCCAAAAAAAATGGATGAATTGTTATTCCAATAATATTAAAAGCTATCTAAAGAATATAGTATATAATGTCGAAATCAATGATTAAAACTATAATTGAGATGATTACTTTAATTAAACCTGAAATCAAGTGTCCAATAAGTGAAGATGCATGCCATGCATTCCAAACAAATTAAAGTTTAACAGGGGCTTTGTCAATAAGATAAAAAAACAAAACCATGTAACTTAGAATTAAAATATGATATATTACTTTATAGCTAGATTCAGATAAGCAAGCATCATCAAATAGTATTTAGTATTTGTGTTATTATAATCTCCTAGAAATCTTGGTTCATTTAATCTATAATATTAAATTACATCAGGATCTTTTGGTTAGTATCCAGGAGGAAATGCTAATTAGGTATAACTTAAAATAATAATTAAATTTATTAGAAACCCATTGTAGAAGGCAAGTTGCATCCATAATTTACCTCTTCTTGTTAAAATCTCTAAAAATTTATGTTTGTTAAAATAATCTCTAAGTGCCTCTTAATGCAACATAAACTTATATGCAGAATCCACAAAGTTAACAAGACTGATTATTTTAGTTTTAGTACTTGTTCTATCTGCTTAATCTAAGAATTTTTTCTTAATTTCTGATCTCAATAAGTAGAAACAAGGTAGTTTAGGGAAATATGTTAGATAAAGTACATCATCTTTTACAAATTCAACTTATAATGTATTCATTTTGTAAAATTGAAAAGCTTTGTGCATCATTTCATGCTTTTTGATTATATTAATCTTTTCTTCAACTTATCCACTAAATTATTATTTAATTTGATTTAATTATTCCAATCCATGTACCATTAAGGATTAGCCTAATCTTGAAAGTTCATTTAAAATATTATCCTTCAAGAAATCCTAGACTAATTATCCTTCATCATCATTTTTCTTAAATTCTTCTAAATCTTCCACTACATAATTTAGTTCTGATAGTATTACATATAAAATGTATGCATTGAATCCACTTTCCATAATAAAATTTGGTTGATTCACAAATATTAATTTAGAGTAATTATCTTCACCAAATAAATTTACCATTTGATGATAAACATTTACAAAATGTTATATTAAGACTGTTTTAGGTACTATTTTCTTTAATTTCTATACAATATAATCTTCTTTAGTATTAATTTCAGCAACTACTAATAAGATTATTAAACATTAATGTTTCAATTAAATTATTTAAATATCATCTAATTATTATTTTAAAGATGAGTCATTTAACACTTTAATAGAGAATTCAACAAATTTAGAATTGGCTACTAATATTTGATTAGGTCTACATGCATATGCTTGAGATTTTAAAGTTTTTAAGCATTAAATAAGTTATTCATAATTATTTTTAACTTCTAAAGAGCATAAATAGTTTATAGTTTATTAAACAAGATCATATGACTTTTTATTATTTTTTTAATAACGAATCAAATTTTGTAACTCTTTATTGTTATCATTACACATCAATTCCATAATTTATAAAACTAAAGTAGATATTTTTAAATCTTATTCTATTGTTAAAAGCATTTCCATTTTTTAAAAGAATTTATCACTAGAAATAGCAAGACTCAAAAATGTTAATGTAGTTTTCTATACTTATTTACATGTCATAAGTTCTTTAATTAAAATTAATAATTAAATGATGTAATCATTTTCACTTTCATTTTCTTCCCAAATTAATGTTAGTATTATTTTAGTACCTCCTAATTAATCAAGTATTTTTATTCTATTTTAATCAATTTTTATTATTTATATCAACAATTTTAATGCAAAAATTGCACTTTATTTTGATGCTTTATTTGATTTCCAAAATTACAGAAAAGCTAATATCTTTTGTAGTATATCATTATTAGTAAGTATTAATTATCTCTTCTCTTTATCTTACCAAAAGTCATTAGTGAACATATCACTAACATGCCAAATGGATTAGGCTAATTAATCAGTTTCTGTTAATTCCTTTATTTTTGGATTGTTATCAAATAATTTCTTAAAAAATTCCCATAATTCTAAATCATTACATCCCTGATCTGATCCATCACTTCCTTCAGTTACTTAATATTCTTCAAATTTTTCAGTTTTAAATGTCTCTCCATTTATATCACTCATCAAACCTTCCTAATCTGTATCTGATTCACTTTTTTCATCAGGAACTTTCAAATCAAATGCTTTAACCAATCTATGAACTTAATATTTAGTTTAAGTATCACTATTTTTAGTTAATTATGAATATTGTTTTAAAACACTCAATGCATAACTTCTAATTTATGCTATGTCTGTCTTAAAAGAATTCTTCTTATTTGCATATTCATTATATGTATTTATTAATGGTAATAATCCCTCTACTATATAATTCTTTGCAGATGTTTATAAAAACTCTTATTATTCAAGCCAAGATGCTTCAATACTAATAATTTATAGAAAGTAATTCTCATGAATTAATAATAACTTCTTCTTCTTCTTAGATAAAGTAATTATTATTCTACAAATAACAAATTTTATCTATTTATATATAAATATATAACTTACTTTTGTTATGCTATCTTATAAATCTAAATCTAAATTTGTATTTCTCATTTCTTATGTCTTTTCTAAAAAATATGATGTCAAATCAGTAAAATCAAGTACTTCCAACATTTTGACTGATAGAGCTGCTCTATCATCTTGAATTAAGACTACTTCTACTATTTTTAGGAAACTCTAACGAAATTCTTCAATGTTTGGTTAATTTGGATAGAATTTTTAAAAATTATAGTTATCCTAGAATGGCTAAAATATTATTATCCATAAGATTTACATTGATATCTTTTGATTCACATTATACTAAAGCTAAATAGATATCCTTATATAGAGATTGGCATTATTTATTTCGAACAATGGATGTAAAGAGTTCTATAAATGATTAATATTTTCCATAGAGTTTGACATATTCTAATAACTGATACAAATCATTAGAATTTACAAATGGCAATAAATTATGATTATTAGAAAACAATTCATTTATTAATTCAATCTAACCTAAATTAACCATATTGTATCTTAATAATGGTCTTGCTAATTTGATTAAGACATACCTTAAATTAAATAATAAATATTACTCTTAGTTTTATTAATCATTTCTGGCAGATAACCCTATTAATCTAAGACATGCTTAAAAAATTGATAGAATCTTTTCAGCTAATTCTTATTAATATTATTTCTATTCATCATATTCTATTAATTCAAAACTACATTCAAAGATGTCCATATTTACATCAATTACAGATAAACATTTAACTATTAATTAATATACAACTTAGTAACCACCACAATTCAAGAATATTCTTCTAACTGATTTCTCATTTGCTTCATTTTTAGATATTATTGTATATATTTCTACCAATTTCTCTAATACTTTTTCAATCGTTTCCTCATTCTTTTCATTTAATGCTATTGGAATGTCTAAACGTAACCAAATTTAAGAATTCTATACATTATTTTTAAGCTTTTACACCAAAATATACATAGTTCTATAAATAATCTACAAATTATTTGTCATTATCATTTATATTTATTTTAAGTAATTACAAAACTCAGATCTTTAATTTTAATATCTTTCAATTAATTCTACAATATGATTTTATAGAACATTATCATTTGCAAAGTAAAATCCTTTTAATAATACTTCTATAAATGGACGATCAATTATTCTATCAAAATGTCTAATTCTATTTATCTATACATGATCTTTTATTCCTCTTTATTAAAACTTCTTTTATCCTGGTTTAAGAAGATCCTCTCTTAATAATCCTTATAAAGAAGACAAATATTTCTTTCTATAATAAACTATATGATTTTATAGATTAGACTTATTCTCACCAGAATCATGTAATTATTATTTTTCAGAATGTGTTAATTTTTTAGAAACTGAAGGCATGAATATATTAGTAAAAAAAGCAATAGCATTATCAATCATAAAGTCTAATCTCATATCCAATAAATATTAAAATATTTTACATATCTCTATCTTTATTTCTATTTCATAATCTGAAGTATTAGTTTGAGCACTAAAAGTTTTATTATAAAATCTATTCAATACTCTTTTAACATTCTATAATTTCCTTAATAGTGGATCTCTAATTGTTTCAATGTTACTGTTATTAATTTTCTTTTCTTCTGTTTTTCTAAAGAACTTTAAAGATTAAATTTTAATTATTTTTGCTAATTTTTCATTAACATTCTTTGATTTCAATTTAGAATGAGCTTTTTAATAATCAAAATCATATTCAAGTAATAATGATAATTATTAAATTAATCTTTCTAATACATATTCAATTTCTTTTGAATCATCCATTCTATATTTATTCATATCATCACTTTATTTTGAAAACCAACCAAATTGTAATAACATAAATAATATTCTCATAATTTATAAAGTAAGTAGATTATATACTCTTTATGGTTATTATTCTTAAAGATTTTTAACCATTTATCTTAAATAAGAACTCAATATCTCTTTAAATTGTATTATTACATAATATAAAGATTTAGTTTCTAATTCTACTTTATCAAATACTCCATCTTCATCTTCATAAAATATATTATCAAAAAATGTTTAACTATTGCTAATATTTACTCTAATTAAAGTTGGTTTAACTTGAGAAATTAAAGGATCCCTATCTAAGTATATGTTTTTACAGAGAGCTATTAAATGAGCTCTCAACTCAGGATCAATTAAATTATTATTTAATAATGGTACAAGGGAATTGTCACTAAATTGTTCTCCAAAATATTTAATAGAATCATAGTTTCTTTGTAAGCATAATTATGAATATAAGAAAAATTAAGCTTTTAAAAAATTAAGTTCTTCTTAAAAATGTGGATTTGAATTCTTATGAACATGTTCAAAATAATTTTCAAATTTAATTGATACTAATCCTGTTTTACTATTACAAGTAACCATTATATTCTTTTCATCATCTACTATGCATTTCATTAATGTAATATTCTTCTTCTTATTAATCAATGTCTTAAAAACCATCTCTTAATTTGCAAATATTGCTTCAACTCCAAAAGAGCAACATGTAGCTAAGAAATGTAAAATTTCTGTTTTTTGACTAAATGGTATTTCAGTTTTAGCAGCAGAATTTAAAGAGACTTTTTCTGTCAACCATTCAAGAATAAATGTATTTTTATTTGGTTTATTGGATGAAACTATATTTATAATATATATATATTACTCTTTCTAATTTTAGATAGATCTTCTAGAAAAAAGCGATTTTTACAAACAAGATTAGTTAATACTGTTATGAATTCAGGGTATAATATAATGTGTTTATGAAGTATAGGTATAAACTAAAAAAAGCAATTCTAATTTTCAATATTATCTTTACAAATCTATTAAATTATATTAATATATTATATACAATGTTAATAGTTTCAATTAATTATACTTAGAGTATCTTAATTTATAGGCTATAATAATAAATAATCCTTCCTTCATCTCTATCTGCTCTATTAATATTTTTTGAAGTCTAATAGAATTTCTCTTCTTTTTCAAAGAAATCTTTATCATTTTAAGCAATTTATTCAACTAATTCTGGTTTTAGCATTTAAAATAATAAACAAATAAGAGGAAATAAAGGTTCTTATCTAAATGACTAGATTTTTATATAAATAATTACATCTTATCTGATAAATGACATTTAATTATATTTTTGATTAGGAGATAAATTAGAAATTAATTTATTCATCAAAAAATCACTTACATATACTAATATTTGTTTAACTTTTTGATAAATGAAATAAAATTTAATTTTTAATCTAATTTCTGCTTCTTTATTTTTGATATCAATTGTAGAACACTTGATTTCTTAATCATTAATTTCTTACAATAATTCTATTGCTTCAATAAAGATTTTAACAGAATATTAAAGTAATTTAGTTTCAGTATCTTCATATTCTCCAATCTTTCTTAATCTTAAAATATTAACATTTCTATTTTCTTATTTATTATTTTAATCCTATAAATACATTCCAGATTAATAATGTTAAATTTTAAAATGAGAATCTTTTTTCAATACTTTTTATCCTTCATCAATAGGAATTAACATAAATAATGAAAGTTTACTTAATTAATTTGTTAATATAGGATCACCATCCAATAATTCTAAATATCTAGATGATTGATTATGTTTAAATCTAACAAATTAATAAAATTATATTTATCCTCCTTATCCATTTGTTTTTTCAATCTTCCAATAAGAACTACTTTAAAGTTTCTAAATTCTTTTCATACCTATTCTTTCTATTACATCATCAAATGTAACTTTGAGATCTTCATAAATAATTTTAGTAAGAGTTAATGAAGTTAATTAATTTTATAATCTTTATATCTAATATTCAGCTATTTCATGAAATGTATCATATGGTTATTTTGCATTCAGAAATAACTTAAATAATATCATATATTTTATTTTACATTTGTTTCACTTAAATTTAATGCAATTAGATCTCCTGCATATAATAAATCTTCATTTTCTTGTAAACTACTATATAAGTTCATTTTTAAATAAGTTGGATTTATTTATGTAGAAGATACTTAATCTGCTTAATCCTTAGAAATTAATCTTAAATAACATTTTCTATTTTAAATTGATTTTGCAGCACACAATGTTACAGTCTCCTAATCTAAAATACATGAGATTTATTTCTGATATTAATAAACTGGTTGGAAATGCAATACTGTGTAATCAGATGGAAATTCAACTAATTAAACTGATTCTTGATCAATCATTACAAATCGAAGAGAATCTTTGTGAACCAAATGAAAAGTCGAAGTTCCAAATAATAATGAAGTGTCTTGCAGTTTTTGGAAACATGAGATATTGGCCATCATTTCTTCATCAAGATTGTTTTCATAAGATTTTATAGTCTATTGTCTAGATTAAATTGTGGATTCTATGATGCTCAATTAAACTACCCTTTTTATTGATTTCTTTGTCAATGTCATTTTTGACTAACTCTACTAATTTGCCCACCCAAAAATGATTTAGAACAGGAATGATCATAAAAATACATTTTTCAAAGTTCAGAATCTCATTTTGATGAGTGACCTTATGAACTAATAGATTATCATTGAGTTAATCAGTCGAAAGATAGGTCTCGTTTTCACTGCATAACGACAACCATATCTAACATCCATAAGTAATCTTTCTTAGCATTATTTATAATTATTGATGGATTAAATTAATTGTAATTAGAAATAGACATGTAATTACATATACTAAACATTATAAATAACTCATCATTTACATATTTATAAATCACTCATACCCTTTCCATCTATTTAATTTGAAAATAATTGTTTATACCAAAAATAGATATTTACTAAATTTAAGTTACTCATCAATTTAGTAAAATAACTACATACATATTAGAGCCTTCCAAAGTTAGTCAATTTCATTGTAATTAAATACAGATAGCTTACATATTGAATGTATTTAACTTTTCAATCTAAATTATTTTTTATTAATTTTTATCATCAATACAATTACAGAAGAGATAGAAATAAATATAAACACAAAACTAAGAAAATAATAAAGTAATTGAATCTAATGAAAATTCTCATAATAATAAATCAAATTCTTCAAAATCAATATGCACTTATCAATATAAATGTAATAAATCAATTGGTTTTATTTAATTGACTAACTCAATTAACAAATTTTTCTTAAATGCTTGACTGTTTTATAGATTGTTCTATATTTTTTAAATGAGATAACATACTTCGATTTTATTTAGTATTAAATTACTATGCATATTACAGAATTCTAAGATGTTGACTCTAAAAGAGTTAAGGAAAGACTTGTTGAAAGTGCTTATAATAAAGTATAGATCTGGAGGAAAATATTCCTTGAAGGTTTGATCAATGAACAAGGAGAAATGCAATATTACACTTTAAAAGAGGCTTCATAATTTGTTGGTGTTCCTAAAAAGACTTTGGAGGATTATACACAAATCTTTCATAAAGTTGGATTAGTTACTCCATTGTTTGATTTTTAAGGGAAGAAGATGGGATTTCTTAGACATTTTATAAGAAAAAATAAATCAAAAATAAGAAAAGCTTTAATTGCTGAAAGATTAAAAAAATAAGAAAGAAAACAAGAAAACTTAAACTAAATAAAAAATCAAGTGTAGTGTTCAAACTTTCTTGAAGAATTTTCATCATCAAAAGAGACAGAATCCTTTTTTGAAAAGTTCTCTCATGAAAATATATAGAATTCTGAATCAGAAGAATTTGATGAAATTTTATAAGAAAGCCATCTCTTTTTACCAATATTAAAATTTTGATTTAGTTATTAATTATATGTATATTCAAAGTGTAATTAATATAGGTAAACATATTTTTCTTAACACTTCTAGACATAAACATATTTATATTAAAGTTGTGAGAATTTCTTTATAAAATAATTTCAAAACCCAATTATAATTCATTTATAATTTAATAATTATCAATTTGAAGTAATTTTAATTTAAATAAACTTAATGTAATTCTTCGACATTACAAATTTGGAAAAGAACTCTTAAAATTAAAAAACCAAGGGTATTATATAGATTCCTAAGAGTCCAAAGAAAAGAAACTAGTTAAATTATTTGGAAATGAATAATTTAAAGTTTGATTGGATTCGCTTAAATGAAGTGGAATTTGAAATTATGAAAGAAGAAAGTTCAAAACTTTATACTTTTACAATTGAAGAAGAGTTCTTTTGGTTTCAAAATGAACATACACATTTTGCTTATCCATTAAAGTTGGAACATGGGAATGTAATTTTATTTTAAAATAAAATAGTTTATTGAATCTTTAAAATAACATAAAATAGATGAATATAAAAGACATAGTTTATTATGTTGGATGGGTTATGTAATTGGAAGTTATGAAAAAGCTTCAAATGAAACTTATTTTTTGGCAATATCTATTTTTGATAAATTTCTTTAATTGTTTACTTGTATACTAACTAACTAAGATCTTTTATTAATTGGAATTTGTTGTTTGAGTCTTGCTTCAAAATCAAAAGATAGGTCTCCTCTTAAATTAGAATAATTGATTTATTTGAGTAGAGATAAAATAGATGAATTTATATTGACCAAGATTTAATTTTCAATTTTAAATACACTTTAATATTAAGTTGAAGTTCCAAATTACTTTAAGATTTTTGATTATATAATGAGAGATTTAGAATACCGATATTACAAATTTATCTCCTCAGACATCATATAAAATTCATTAATTAGTAAGAAATTAAAAGTCATTTATAAGTGTAGTCTACATTTATTAAGATTTGTCTCTCAATATTATGATTCTACTATTTTCCATCAAAGTGCAATATCTTATGGATCTATATTTTACACAATTAAACGTATGGAATTACTTAAATTTGTAATTCCAAAAGATTTAATTACTGTACTCTAATAAATTCAAATAGACTAAGAGATAATTAATACAGAAATTGTTTTAAAATATATTTATAGATTATGTCAAAATGGAATGTCTGAAAAATAATAGTAATTTCTTAATCAAACAAATTTTAAGTATTGAAATTTTCATTAATTTTATTTTTGAAAAAATTAAATTAGTAATCAATAATTACATTGTCTTCTTCTAACTTTCAGTAAGTAATCTAGTTAAGATATATTACGATATGGATTAGAAAAACTCATCATAGAGTTTTTTTTTGATTCATTAGGTTTTTGTAATTCCTTAACCTATTATCTAATTTAAGATTTCAATTAACAATCTATTGATTTATTATTATTGATTGTAAATCTTGACTGACACACTTAAGGGAGAATAGAACGATTTATAGGAACGAATGCACGACTAAAACTTTTCATCTTTAAAATTTTCGAAGAGGTATTACTAAGTTAAGTAGGTAGAGTTTTATTTGGCTACTATATATCTTAAACCACTTTGAAATTTTTAATTGGTATAAGTAACAATTTATCATTAATTGTTTATTGTCTATTCACAAATACAGTATGTCTCATTTGTGTTTTTGAATGAGTGTCCTTTCTTAGAGGATGTTACAAAGTAACTTATCTATGTTAAACAAGCATATCTTTTGATAATCTAGTGTCACAGGAATTACAACGTTTTCTAAATAAGATTGTTTTAGAAGATTATCTATTTTTTATTAAAATCATTCTTCTTGCAATTTTTTAAGCTTATAATAAATATTGGAATATTTACAAAAGCGAAGAGCACCCTCTACAAAATCCTTTTTTTTCTTTAATTGATTTGCATATTCTACTTAATGATGACAAGTTGCACCTTTGTACATTAAATGTATGATCTTAGTATTTTCATGTCCACAATCAGAACAACAACAACTTCTTCTTCTGATTTTTTATATGTTTCTGCTCTATATTCTCTTTCCCTCTCTACTTCCAAAGCGTAAATGCTTAAACTTAGTATCTGATTATTTTGGTTTTATCAATTCAAAAGACAGAGTTCTTTACATCTTCTTTAAAGGATGAGCCTTAAAACTGTAGTTAGTTGTATTCTCCACTTTCCTATTGACAACAAAATTATATAAATTGGCTTAACTTTCTTCATAATCCATACTGGGTAATCCTTAGATGTCTCTCTCTAATTAACATATAGATTCAACTATCTTACTCAATTCCTTAATCATTTTTTTGGCACTTTTAAATAAGATTTCTTGCTTTAGTATTCCTTCTAATTTTTTTTCTGGATGTGAGTTAATTTTCATAACAAAATTAAACTTAATTGTATTATGTGTTAAAAATAATCCTTATTTAACTAAAACAAATTTATCAAAAACTCATTTTAAAGATCATTTTCAATCCTATTCAAAGATCTTAATTTTCTAATGAAAACAGTTTATTCAAATTTGTTATGTTAAGAAATATTATTAAATCAATTTCACATATCTTCCAAACATTTTTTATAATTGACTAAAAAGTGAACTGTAAATAAAAGATTATGTCTCCTCTCATACTCCAATTAATTAATTTCTAGATTTTAAAATTTAGGATAATCTAAAGTGTTAATAAGAATAATTATTAGCCAATTTAGCTAAC
>JPFL01000042.1:88727-246770 GCA_000733385.1 Paramecium biaurelia | reverse complement strand
TTAATAAAGTAAATATTAAATCATTATATATGTTAAATTCAGTTTTATATTATGTTTAAATTTGTAAAGTAATCTTATAAGACATGTTTCAATTAATATTAATCATCTGAAAAAACAAAAATATCTTTGTAATCAAAGTCTAAAATTTAAAAGAGATCGTTATATTTTTCTTCAATTTTAAAAAAATTAATAGATGATGCTAAATGTTATATCTTGTGATTTATTAAAGATTCATTTTCATAATCATTTTCATTAATATTTTCATTTTCAAAATTAAAATTGAGATTGAATTCGTTGAATTTGTTTTTATATTAATTATAAAATGTTTTAGGTGAATATTAGATTTCCCTAAAATAAGAATCACATATTATTTCATCTTATTGAAAGTTAGTAGTATATTTTTGTTGATACTCTGAAAATAATTTGATTTATTTCTAAAATAATGAAAAAAATAATATTTTACTTAAATTGAAATTTTTTATAAAATGTATTAATGTTTGATATATTTCTTTTAAATTTCCAATTCTTCAGTATCACTTATTAATATAAGGGTTATTTATTATTCTAAAAATTATTTATCTATAGATTTTAATTCCTATATAATTTATAATTTATCCGCATACATTTAATTTTTAAATACTAAATGATAAATATTAAAAAGGCATGAAAATTGATACCCACTTAGAAATATTTACATTAATTTTAACCGAGAAATGTAAAATCTATAATTCACCAAGTGCTTATTAATATCCATAAAATCAAGAAATTTTTAATTTTTCGTGAACAAATTTTCAGCCAAAGAACACTTAGCCAAATAAAACTCTATAATCTTTTCAATAATATTATCAATTGACTTAATTAAGAATTTTGGAACCTTTTGTTATACAATAGCTTCAACTTTATGAGTGATATTATTTTAAGTAATATCATACATCGTTTAATCTGATATAAGGTTTGTAGTTTAATTATTACTTCTTTAAATAGAACTCTCAATAGTACTCAGAATATAACTCTGGAGTTTATGGTTAGAAATTTAAACTTCTATTGCTTTTTAGTGTGATTCATTATTAGTATATTCTAATTAACGTGGTTATTGGACATCCTAATCACTTAGAATAAATGAGTCAATATAATTTTATTGTAATATTGGTAATGATTCTAATGAATTTTAATATGACAAAGGTTATAAAATTGAAGAGTTTTAATTTGGAAACAATTTGAATAGTTCTTCCCAACTTATTCTTGAGGATTCTTCATAAACTAAAGATTAATTTAAAAATTAGAACAACTTTTCTTACTAGTATGGAGATCCCCCAAGATTGTTTGGAAAATCATTAATTTAAATTTTCTTATACTTTGTTTTGTTTAAAGCTTCAACTAATAAGGGCATTGTTTTAGCAATGATTGGGAGTTTTTAAAATACTAATTCATATACTACTACACCAAGCTATATTTAATTTTTATAATACACTGTAAACATCACATTTATTAGAATAAATATCTCCTATGAGAACCTAGGGAGCCATATAATATGGAGTTCCAACTTAACTCTATATTAATAGCTGAACAGGATCATCTAAAATTTTAGCCATTCCATAATCTGCAAGCTAAATTTGTTTTTTAATTTTACTTAAAAGTATCCATTATTTCCTAATAATATATTTGCGGGTTTTAGATCTCTATGAATAATTTTAAAATCATGAATTAGTTTGTAACCATTTATAAGTTACTCTAAAATTGATAAAATCTCTTCAATTGTTAATTACTTTGTCATATTTCTTTTTTAAATAATAAAATTCTCTAGATCTCCTTATTAGCAATATTCCATAAAAATATAACATTAATTTTCCTATATGCTTATGTGAAGTATCTTCACAAGATTCTGACAATCAACTTAAAGGAGTTTCTAAATAATTTCTATCTCCCTGTAAAACATATTTGATGTATCACTTTATTAATATAAAATCTAGATCTATAATTGGATTTACTTTAACACATAAAGGCATTTTATAATTAGAATTGTAGCATCTATAACAACGAGATTATGATCCACGGCCAAATTATGAGGAAAGATCAATGCTAAAACCATCTATTTATTCTTCAGAACTCTTTGACATTAATTTATCAATATATTAAAGATTTTATAATTAAATTTCACTTAAATTTATTTTATTAAATAGAAATTAAAACTAAATTTAAAAGTATAAATAGATCAACATATTAAAGATCTGAATTATTTCAAAATTCCATCATTTTTTCTATGATATTACATTATAGTAATAACATAGTCATAAACTCATTTTATTAATTATTTTAATTTACAGTACATTAGGTTTCATCAT
This sequence comes from Paramecium biaurelia, assembly GCA_000733385.1. Lineage (NCBI taxonomy): Eukaryota > Ciliophora > Oligohymenophorea > Peniculida > Parameciidae > Paramecium > Paramecium biaurelia. The sequence goes on along the minus strand of JPFL01000042.1, from coordinate 244,428 downwards.
AATAGCTAACATTCTTTTACTTTAAAGTTGAAGTTTCACTATTAATTTTCTCTATATAATCTACATTCTCTGGAATTTAATAATGATTATTAGGTAAGATATCTTAAGCTTTTAGGTTATTTCCAAATTACTATAAGATGTTCATTTTCTATGATATGGTTCCTTTCTTTGCATTTAAATCTTTTTGTAGCATTAAAAGAGTGGTGGGTATACCTTCAGTCGATTGTCTAGATATAATGTCACAAGCATAAAGTGTCACCTAACCTAAATATAATGCTTCATCTGTAATTAAAGTCTATAGAAATTGAATAAGAAATTTACAATTATTTTATTCTATTCTTATTATTGGAGTTATAATTCTTTGATTTACTACTCCATATATTTAATTTCATGTTGATTCTCGAGATGAGCATATTGATTTTAACATTTTTCTTGCAGTTTTAATATTTATTATTAATAATTCCTACAATCATTCTAATTAATAATGAATATGAAATACTTCAATTTATTGATGTACTTTTTGTAGATTAAAATTGTCCTTTAAAATTGCATTTAATTATTAATATTACTTATTGAATTCTTATTACAAATCATAATATTTTTATTCAATCATTTAAAATTCATCTTATTTTTCACGGAAATGATTATTTTCATCTGTCAATTCTTAATTTTGAATCAACACTTAATCTAAATTTTTACTAATATCAAATATTCTTTAGTTAAGATTATTATAGGTAATAGAATTTTCTGAATACACATTCTTTTCTAAATCTTTAATTAATTTAGTCTTTTATTTAATTTCATCTTATAATTGAATCACTTTAAAATCATTAGATTACTTTTCAGTCTACAATTTAAATAGATTTTCCATTAATTATCTATTAACTATAGTTTGTTCATCTAATAATCTTTTATTTTAGTCACTTTAAGATTCAAAATCATAGTTAAAATGTTTTTAATTTCTATAATAAGGTGATTTGGATTTAGAACTTAATTATGACTAATTTTTATCATCTCTAGTTTAAGTTTTATAATTAGATTAATTTATTAAAGAACTTTCATTGGTCATACCTTAATGTTATTAATGAGTATCAAATCCACATTTAGCAAGCTATTATCCAAAAGATGTTGTATTTTAAGAGAGATAATTTTGAGTTTAATTAGTAGACATATTTTCTTTGAGATCTTTCATTTATTTATTTAGGATTTCCACTTAATTTATTAATAGACTATGATTTTATTTGTTTGATAAGGCATTAATAATATCTTAAATTAATTTTTAAGTATCTACTACCATCTTTTATAATCTAAGTTAATTTTAATATGTTAATTAATCAGATTTCTATAGATCTAATTATTCTTTCAGCATTTCAATTTATTATTAATATTATAAGGAATTATCTGCCATTTTGATTGCATCTTAACTATAAAGTGTATTAATCTCTTATAATAATAAATAGATAAAGTATTTTAAAGTAACTAAATCTGTACATCTGTAGAAATCAAAACAATCATTACAATGTTCTTAACAAAAACATTTAATTTTTGCAAGAGAAGGTGCACATTCATCTTAATTTTAATCTTTTATCATTTTAAACTTTCTTAACTTTTTAGTTAATTGTTGTATTCTCAAAATGCTGTTATTATGTAATTTACTTTAATAATGACTTAGATTAGAAAACTAACTATGTGTTGAATATTTATCTTAATTGTTTAAAACTTAATCAGTTTTTACATGTTTAGGAGAGTGATCAATCTTGCTAATGTTTTCTAATCTTTTATTTATGATGGTCTCATAAAAACTTTAAGAATCAATTTTTTAATTAGATTAACAAGCTTTCTTTTAATTCATAAAAGGAGATAAAGGAATATCTACTTTAGATTTAGTAGCAGATCTATCTGCATGTTAACTATTAAGATTTTTGACTCTCAACTCCAATCCCTAAACTTTATCTTGTAAATAATTAGCACACTATTAATATTCTGGACAATTGCTTATAATTTAAAGAGGTTGACGTTGAACCTTCAAACTGCCCTTACGAGAATGACACGATGTAGGTGTTTAGTAAGGTTTCATAATATTGTTTAAATTATTGTTTAACAGCTTTAAAAAAAATTTATTAACAAAATTTAATTATAATAACTACCTATTCATTCTACTCTTTATAATAGTCATAATTGTTTTAGTTGTATTCTTATACTTCTTATGTATTAGAGATGATCTAAATTTACATAATGTGCTAATTTTTATAATATAATAATTTTATATTAACAGATAAATTTTCAGTTATATTAGTTAGTATTTCAATTGTTAACAGTTTCAATTTTCTTTTTCTTCTTAAATTAAACTGGTATTCTTTTCTTATTAGCACAATCTTTACATCTACAACTAGAAGAACATTTTTGATTTCTTCTAAAACATTCACAATAGTTTTTTTAGCATTGGGATTTATAACATTTGCAACCCCACACTCTGGATAGATCAAATAGATCATTATCATGTTTTTATCGTTAAGACTTTATTTTTATTTTTTCTAAAGCTGTTTATCTCACTTAGAGATGATAATCACAATTCTTGCAATTAACACATTTACAAAGTTCTGTGCATTGTTTATTTTAATGGAAACATTGACAATACAATTTAAGACAATTAGACTTAGAACAATTGCAAGGTGTAGTTGAATGATCATTAAATTAAGAATCTAAATCAGATTCTAAAATAGATTCTTAGTTTCTTTATAAGGTAGTATTTATCTTTGATTTACGAATTCTTCTACTTCTTTGTTCTAAAGTTTAAGTGCAAGGGTCATTAAGTTTTGATGGCTAAACTTAAATTTAAAAGATTGGCTCTTCAATCTTATTATCAATTTAAACATCTTCTAATTGGTTCTCTGTTAGAACCTTCTAGATTATAGGTGAGCTTAACTCTTCATCTAGTTTGTCTGATAAGATGCTCCTAAAAATAGATTGAATATATATACATCATATTTTTAAGTTAAGGCATAGGCAATTCCTCACCATCATTCTCTAAATTAGTATCAAATTAATTTTTGTTCCAATTTTCACAAGTCATAGTCAATGACTCTTTTCGTTTATCACTTTAATTCCAAAAATTTTTTTGGTTCATTGCTTTCTAAAAAATTAATACTTACAAAGTACTTTATTGAATGAGTTATTTTAGTATATGGTTTTTATTTATATATATTCAAGCATATTATGCATATTCTATGGTTTAATCATTTATAGAAAGCGTTTCTTCATGTTAATTCAATAATTAGTATTATGCAATTCATATTGTTTAAAATGTCGAATTGAATTCTTAAATGATTGTAGATGTAATTCTAAATAAACAAATCTAAAGGTAATGGGTCAATCGTTTTTGAAAAATTAAAATAAATTTTATTTATGTCTTAATACATCTGAAAAGTATATAATATAAAATTATATAAGACTTTGAGTAAAATTTTATTTTCCTTTTTGGGTTTATTCCTAAAAAATAATTTAATTCACTAAACATTTATTTTCATTTTATTCAGTTTACATTTATACAATATAATTACCTTGATAGTGAAATCTTATTTGTAAAATAGTCTTATAATTATTTAAAAAATAAAAAGAGAACTAAGTTCATTTTAATATATAGATGGGAAGTTCATGCATTTCTAATTAAAAAGATACTTTATTTGAAGATATTTATTGTACTTAAATAGCTTCTCAAGAAAAAGGAATCTAAAATATCAACTAGACAATTAAAGGCAACTTTGAGCAAGTTAAACTGTTGAAGGAAACCTTAGAAGAAGGAATCTAAATTTCTAATATTCAAACCATACTAATAACTCCAAGATCTGAGTCCGAAGGAGCCAAAGTTGTTAGTGAATTAGTGAAGTTAGGAAACCAAATAACGATAATAAAAAAAAAAATACCTGATGAAAACCCTCATGTAAGTGAGAGGTCAATTTCAAAGAAAGGAATTTTAAAAAATAGATAGGAAATAAATGTTACTTAATCAGCTGATGGATGTTTACTATTTCCATCTCCAAATGGAAGAAGTGGAAAAAATATTACCTTCAAAGGGTGAAACTAAGGATTATATGATTTAAAGAAATTATATCTGGTTATTTTAAAAATTATCCCAATTATATATTAATTATTCAGGCTTTGGTTTCATAAACAAATACTCTAAAAATTTTGGTTGGAATATTGAACTCTTTATTTAATTTTTCTTTGTTTACAATTTTCAATTGAGACTTGCCTAACAAAGTTTCAAACTCTTTTTCATAGGTGATTTATCCAAAATCAATAGTTGTGAAATATTTAATTTTAGGTTTGATATACTCAACAAATTAGAGGAAGGATGAATTCTTCTTACTATCTGGTTGTAGAGTCAATATAAAATATATTGATCCTCCTGGAGTGAGTAATGATTTTGCTAATTCAAGTGCTTCAATTCTCTTAGGCATCAGCATAAATGATGAGGAAAAAACTACAGCATCAAACTTTCCTTCTTTCTTTTCAGTCACTTCATAAAAATTTTGATATCTAATTTCCAATTTGCGTCCACCTAAATTATAATTTCTGAAAATGTTATTAGCCTTTAAAACATAGGCTTGATCAATATCTACTCCTAAAACATCACAATTTTAAGGTAATTAGTTCCATATGTGTTTCAATGGAGATCCTGTTCCAACACCAATATCTAGAATCCTTTTTGGATTTTTTTGGTTCATATAAAAGACTAATCTTTCATAACTGTATTTAGTTAAGAAATTTGAAATGATCACATCATAGATAGTTGAAGGAATTACATATAGTGTATGTAGAATTTTTGTAAAGAAAGTATGAATGAATGATGCCATAAAATAAAATATTTATTTATCAAGGAATGATTAAAAATATGATTTATATATTAGTCTATTTGTACATAATTTTTGGATTATGTAGTATTATATACTTAATTTATACATTTATTATATAAACAATAACATCAATGCTAGTTATTTTTGTTCTAATCAAATTTTGATCAATTTTTCTTTGTCTTCTATAATCTACTTAGTATTAAAAATTGATAATTTAAACAAAAATAAACTCGATTTACTTAAGTTATTAACAATGCAATTTAGAACTCATAATCGATTGTGTACCTAAATTACATATATTGTTTTATGATTCTCTTGTTATTAGCAACCTGGGTCAAGAGCTGAAATAATACTATACTAGACAATTAAAATAATATTAGATCCACTATTCATACAATTTATAAGACTCTATGTATCTATAAAGTCTAGAAATTGAATAAGATTTAGTTATGGATAAATTGGTAAATAACCAACATATTGAAGCTGAGTATAACTCTTTAGATGTAGCCTGTGCATGGAAAGCTTAAATAACTTTAGTAAATATTTTTGATTGATTGTTTAGTTACATTTATAATTAATATATATTAACAAGAATGGAGCAAAAATCTTCTAAACGAATGTTTTCTTTGGATACTAATTTTGAGCATGCTGAATTCATTTCAGCTAGAACAGATACGAAATAACGCTTAGGAGAATTATTTATTTAACATCCTACTAAATTAGAAAGTATTATTAATACAATTTACTATTTAAGTGTTTGGTTTAAGATAAGTAAGCTCTAAAATTCCAAAATTTAAACATCCAAAACCTCTTTTTGAATTGCCAATGAGTGATACTTAAAGATCTTTGACACATTAGACAACATCAATTATTGATTGTAGTAAATGTAATTAGAGTCTCTCAAAGATGATAAATAATAAAAGCCATCATGAGAAATTAATTCTTTCTTAACCTACTTTAGTAGCTGAAGAAAAGAAGGAATTACAAGTGTAACCTCCAAAAAGGTTGGTTAGCCATCATGGAAGATAAAAGAATGAGTTACCTCCAATACTGGCTCATCCTTATATCTCACCTCCTCCTTTTTTTTAATAATCATCAAAGACACAAAGAAAATAAAAAACAATGGGAAAACTTTCTTTTGGAAGAATCTCTAAATATTTTGATAATGAACTTATATCAGTCATTTAATCAGAACTTTAGAAGTAATTCAACAATAATCTACAAAAAGAATAACCTATTACTAAGATGCTTTAGAAGCATGTATAAATATATAACATATATAATTCAGTAAAATCTTAAAAGGTCAAAATTAATCTCCCTAAGTCAAGCTATTAAGGAATTTAAGAAATCTATACAGTCTGAGGACAAATCGAATACTTTTGAACTTTTCAAATTAAAAGAGAAGGAATTAAACTAATTAATATCTGGGCATAATTATGAAATTTATTAAACTATTGATGATATAATATGATTAATAATATTTTTAGAAAATTATCAATTTATTTTTAAGTTATTTGAATTTTATTAATAAAAGTACAACAAAGCTCTTGTTTTTAAATATGGAAAGTTTAAGATTCTAGAAGTTCCTATGCAGAAATTGCAAAAGATAATTATGAAATAATTGATAAGTGCAGAATATAATTATTAAATTATGCAAATGTAGTAGTTACAGAAAGATGAATATTTAGAAGAAGAAGTTGATGTTGTATTACTAATAGAGATTAATCTTGTTATGATTAAATTAATCTAAATACAACTAATAGAGGATAATTGTTAAATATTGCTAATACCATCAAATCAAAATAGAAAGTAAAATTAATAATAGAGATGAATATTATGTCGATAGTTATAGAGGTTTTTTGATTGAATCTATTAATTATGGAGTGGATACTTTTGTATAGGATCTTAAGAGTGTCTTTCTTGATCAGAAGATGGGGAAAAATTAGTAATAAGTTGAATATTAAACTTAAATTATTTTAAGTAGATTTTAATAATATTATTATAAATAATTTTAATAATTAATTCTTTTTAATATCAAAATACTATCACTTTCATTATTCCCATATTTTTTAAGATTCTTTCAACGTCTTTATTCATCTATGGTGGACCACAAATAAAATATGTATTTGAGTCATTCAAATCAGGGATGTGTTCAATGAAAGTCTATTATGTAAATCTAGTTTCAATGATTGGACATTCTTTTAATTTAAAGTTGCCTTTCACAATCAATTTAAAATTAGGAGTATCCAAATATTACTATAGTGAAAGCAAAGCAAAATAAATATCTCTTCCGATCTATATTATTTCAATATATTTACCAGACCATCAATAGAATCGACTGCTAGAAACATTGTAATTGTGAATTTCTATATCTCATTGATTCCTAAATCTATTAATTTAGATGCCTCTTAACCAAGTTTCATATTAACAATTTGATTATATGACACTCTCAATTAATAGTCAAGTATGTCTAAAAATGGAAATAATCCCGTTCCTCCAGCAATGAAGATTAGATGGGAATTTTTTTCTATTTAATAAGAATTTCCAAAGGGACCCTCAATTATATATTATCCTTATCTATTGTCTTCATGTATAAAATGAGAAAACCCATTTTTGGTTTCATATTTCTTAATTATTAAGGGCAATTCATCTTCAAATTCTTCTAACTTTGGTATATCTTTATGGATTGGTTATAAATTGATTATCTTTTTAAATAATTCAAGTATGTCTTTTCTATATTTCACTCTTTGATTAGTCATACTTAATACCATAGTGTATTATCTTTAATGGATATCATTATTATCATCTGATTTGATAATAAAATATGATCCAAAAGTGTCTATACCATTAATAGCATTTCTAAGATTAAATTATGGATTGATGAATTCAAATTTAGCAATATGTGATGTATAGGGATTGACTGTAGATAAAGTCCAGATAGCTTTTAATCTCTTGATTGATCTTTAAGTAGTCTTATTATAGAAAAGTTCTAAATCTTAATTGACATAAACACCAGTTTTATATTTTGATAAAGCCTTTAATGCATAAACACTATGACGATATGGTTTAAGAGTAAGTTGATCAAAAGGATAAGCACCAAGAACATATTTAGTAATATCTTAACCTTAAATTAATTTCCAAATATAATTTCCACCAGGATGAATCATTTATGATAAGTCAATAATTTAATTATGATAAATACACCATAATTTCTTTGATTATACTTATGTTTCTTCAAATTCACTTTAATTAATCTTGTTTAACAATGATTCTTAAACAGGAAGAACTTTATTTTTTTAAAAGTAAGAACTACTAGAATTGTCTTTGGTCATCACCATTAATGTTCCTCTCTAATATAAAACCTCAAGTATGAAACGAATAGTTAAGACTGCCCCAAGAATAAGCATAAATGTGATATCATTATCCATGAATAATCCTGCAATTATTTACAACTTACCAAATGCATATACAATACTTCCAAAAATAGCATGATATGATGGTTTCACTGATACCTTTTCATTCTTCTTATATGATATTAACATTATATTATATAATATACCACCTATGCATTAAACAATCATGCAGATAGCTAAGATTATAAAAAATACTATATGGAATTTATTCTTTACTGACTCTTCTTTGAAATGTTTCCATTCCAATATCTCCCAATCAGTATTCAACATGAAAATAGCTGTTGTTAAGGAACTAGAAATTATCAAAATAAATAGTATTCCATGCATGTATGTTCTATATCCCCATGTCTTAAAATATCTTCCCACAATTATTGCCAAATCACTAGCCATACCCCAACAAATAAAGTTAGTCCATTTATGTAATTTATAATATTTGTTCTCATCTTCTATTTCAACATCTATATCTCCTCCTTTATCAATCAAATTGATTTTGACATATCCATAATTATCTTTACCATGACCTGAAACCTTTACGCTTTTGTCATTCTTACCATGTGCCCAAATAAAATCAACACCCTTTTACTACACCAATTCCTTATCGTATTTGTCCCCTTTGATATATACATTACTTTATTATACCTGTAATTGATTTTCTTTTAAATTTCACTCCACTCTTCCCTTACTCATTATAATAATAACCAAGAATTTCTATATCATTTGTACCACCTAATGAAACATCTGTTGGTGGTACCTAATGCTTAGTACAATGCGAATCTGTTCCAATAATCACATTTCTATCAATCTCAAATACCCAAAGATCTGCATCACTCATTGATTTTCCTAGACCTAATGAAAAGTAACTAATCTTATCGATCTCTATCATCATCGTTACTTCTTTTTCGTCTTAACTGAACTCAAAATAGAAATCAATAATTGTGTCTAGAATCACCCATTATATATACTAGACTCTGATATTTTTGCATGAGTTCGTGGCTTACTAATATCATTACTAGGATCATGATAATAAAATATCTTCGAGCCAAGTATAATATCTTATATTAATCCAAGAACTAAAATTCTTAACATTCTTTTATCCAAATAAATTATTAATGTGAAGTAGTTAAATTCAATTTAATATCCATATTTTATGTAAAATTATAGAACAAAATTAGTCAAAATTAGTTATTATAACAATACGAGTAAGTTGACTAATCAATTAGCCTTTTGTTCAACTTCCCTACTATTAAATTCTATGATTCTTTCAATTTATCGATTTTTGTTATTATGGAAAACTAATAATTACTAATTTTGATGTATAAAATTTTATTATAGAATAACAATTCTTTATAACTTAAAAAATTGGTTTTAAAATATAGAATTATCTTCAATAGATTGTAATGATATCAAAATTATATTTAAACAATTGGCAAATTAAAGATATAAGTATAGATATTATAGAATTAATCCTATGATTAATAGGATAATTTAATTAGATAGTCTTAAGACATCGAAAGGAATTACAGAATAGCAAAAGGAAATAATATCCCATTATATGTTTTATATAATTTTATATCATTTCTTAATTATGGTCTTTCTTCTTTCATCTATAGCTTCTCTTCTTTTTTTCTAGTTTTCTTGTTCTAAAATGATTCGTTTTCTTTCTCTCACTTTTCTTTTGATTTCATAAATGGTTTTAATAAATTAATCAGTTGGCTTGGTTGAAGATTCTCCAAACATTTGACATAATTCTTTATATTTTTTCTCCAAACTGTTTAAATTTGCTTTCTGAACAATCACAAATAATTCAATTTCATCATAAAGTTACCCAAAAACTGCTCTTGCTTTATCACCATTTCCTTAATCACTATCTCTAGCCAAAGCAATTTATTATTTGTTCTATTCAAATTGTTTCAAAAATACATATAAATTATCCATCTTTCTCGTTTCTTATGCTAATATATCTAATTTAGTTAAGTCAGCTTCCAAATCTATTACAAATCCTGTCTCCTCTATTTTCTTTATGGCATACATCCAAATATCAAATTACTTTTATTTATCTGAATAACATGTAACTTTAGGAATGCAATCAAATCTTAATCCTTAAGTTTGATTATTTCCATTTAAGATTGATCCATAATAAAATAAGTACTTTATCACAATAAATAGTTCCTTATCATTTTTTATTTGATCAAATACTGCATCAAACATCAACAATAATTACTCTATTACTACTTAATTTTTCAATGATTCATACTTTGCACTTAAACTAATCAATCTCTCTTCGTAACATTTAATTTCCATTACAAACATACAAAATTTATCAGCATCACTATAATCACGTATTCTTTATTATTATTCTTGTAAATCCCATGTTTTTTCTTCCTTCCATAAATTCTTTTCATTTTCTTTAGGCAAACAATCAATCAAAAGTGTCACTTTATCATCAGTCAACTTTTCTTCATCTACTATTCTTATAGCTTCCAGTATTTCCTCTACTGGATATTTTACTCTTTTCAAAGCCATTTAAATAGCTTATGCTCTATTAGGATCTTTTGGTCCAGTTCCTTTTGATAATTTTGTTATAGGTTCTTTTTTTACAAACATAGATTGAAAAATAGCTGATTACATTACAGATTAATCAATAGCAGTTTTAGCAGCAAAAATATCTATAAACTCTCCTGGTTCAAATTTCATTTCATCATATTTAAATTATTCCCAAATTGTTCCTTCAACTTTATTAATTGGTAATGGATTCCAGGTTTGACATTTCTTCATTGCAATTTCAATTGGAATTATCTCAAATTTTGGTTTTAATTCTTTTATTTCTTTTTAACTTGTTAAGCTTCCAAGTGGAGGTGGAGGAGGTGGAAATCCTGGTTTACCAAGAGGAAGTGGAGGAGGAGTAGGTGGTCCTTTTTTACCTGAAAATGGTGGAGGAGGAGGAGGTGGTGGAGGTGGTGGAGAAGGAGGAACAAATGAATTAGCATAAAGACTGGCTTGACTACATTGATGAGGTGTTACAGCATCAAGTGGAGTGTAAGGACTATCAATAGATTTTTCTGAATTCAGATATTTTTCTGAAATTACTTCTTCAATTTTTTTATCAAAATTTTAAATTATCTCCTCTTAATTTTTAATAACATCATTGTTTTATTGTGATTCTTCTTAAATTTATTATATTTGTTATTTATTTTATTAAATATTAGCAAAATTAACAGAAGCTTTTAAAGTAGATGTTTTAACATTTTTAAATAAATTTTATTTATTGCTTAAAAACATTGATTATTTAGTTTGTTGTTATTATTATTTTTATGGTTATTATTAAGTTGATTATAATTTTTCATTTACTACTGAACGAAATGCATTAAAATTTACCTAACCTTAACGTTTTGATTCATCTAATTCTTATAATAAAAATTCTTTATCTTCTTCTAATTTACTTATTTTTTCATCCTATATAGTTATTTTTTTCTCTGCCTCTTTTAATTTTCTATCTAAAGTACTTATTTTTTATTTTAATTCAAAAATACTCAATTCAGATTCATTTCCTTAAGCTGTTTCATCTTAAACAATAAATTCCTCCTCAGTTATTAAACCTACATTTTATTTTAAAAGTTCTATCTCTTATTACATATCACAATTATCAAGCTTATATATGTATTTAGACTCTCTATTAGAGATTAATGGATATTATTATTCTTCTTAGTATTAATATGTAAAAATAAGACTTGGAGTTTTAAGATATTATTCTAATTTGTTGGCCAATAATAAATCCCGAAAAGATAATCCAACTTCAAACTTTTCATAATACTCATTAATGAATTCTGAGAAGCAATACTGGGCTTAGAGTGAAGACTCCATTTTTTCTAGATTTGTTAAAATAACTTTTTCAACTTAAATTTAATTCTTATCACAATGTTTCTTAAGTAATCTAAGTAATAGATAAATGACTTCTGGATCATCAGTGAGTTTCAAATGGTCCATAATTTTATCAATAGAACAAGTTTATTCGGATTGATTGAGACAATTTAAATACATAATAAGTGGCATACCTTCTAAATCAAAGTTGGAATCAAAAATTAACTCTTTACTCTCTAATGGTCCTGATGCAGTGATCCAAAAATAAGCACATGCCAAGTCAAATAAATCAGGTGACTTTAATAGATCTTAAGTTTTTTCAAGACTGAGATTAAGTAGCTTACCTGAAATTCTTAAGTATTCATGTGCAATAGAGTATTTGAGTATGGCTTCTAGAGAGTTGAATCGCTTATTATCCTTTTCTGTCATTTCTACATCACTTAAAAAAATGTCTATATGTTATTGAACGATAGGACCAGGATGAATAGTAGATATTACTAGTTCAACAATTTATTTGTTTTATTTTATTATGCACTCTAAATTGATAGGCAATTTTGGTGCTGTGGATCTGATTAAAAATTGCATAAAAAATATTATGTTTTGCTGCAAAATTAAAAATACAATTCAAAGTCCAACAAGAAATTATGAGTTATTGGATGAGATAGGAATGGGATCATATGGTAAAGTCAAGTTAGCAAAGGATGTTAATAATAAAAAGAAATATGCTATTAAGTTGGTAGTGAAATATAAAAAATATTTATAGATTGAGAAGTAAAAAATGGAAGAGTTTCATGCAGAAAATAACATTTTAAGTGAAATAAAAATCTAATCAAAATTGAATCATCCGCATATTGTAGAGTTAGTGGAATACTTTGAGGATGATAAATTTATATATTTGGTACAAGAGTATTGTAGCAAAGGAACTCTACGATAGTAGATTTGTAAGAGAAGATTGTTAGAAAATGAGATTTATCACTATATATATTAGTTGAATGAGGCATTAATCTACTTACATCGACAAAGGATTGTACATCGTGACTTAAAGGTATTTATAAGAAACACAAACATTTTAGTTAGATAATATATTATTGGATGATGATGATACTATCAAATTGACAGATTTCAATTGGGCAACTAAGATCAATAATTATGCAGCTGAACCAACTAATTGTGGGACAACTCATTATATGCCTCCTGAAATTGTATTGTTGCAACCACACACTGAAAAAGTAGATAGTTGGTCTTTAGGAATTATCATTTTTGTATTGATTTTTTATATAAAAAAATAGGAATTGATATTTTAATATAGACCCTTTGAAGGGTTAACCTAAGAGGAATTGTAAAAATAAATCATTTATCATAACCCACTTACAGATTGTAAATCCATTCCAACTGATTTGATTATGTTACTTAATTGTCTACTCACCAAGAATCCTATTTATAGATTGAATTGTGAATAAGTAAAAGTCAGTCAGTGGTTCTAAAGACAACATCACAATTCATTTTTATAAGCAGATGAATCCATCAACCTTACTAATATCACTTATAATAAAAATGACAATATTTGATAATTAATATGATTAATGATTTTACTCAATTAGATGGATGGCAAGACTACTCATAATCCTCACATACTAATTAACTTAAACTACTTTCTGAATCTATGGAGTATTCATCTCCAATAGCCTCATTTAAAGATAGAAAGTTATTGCCTAATTTATGTCATTTAAGACAAGTGACTGAAATAAGGACTCCTCGTAAAAGGTCTTTGTAATCAACAAGGATTCAACATAGTCAAGTTCTATATTAAATCAAAGATGAGAGTCCTTTAAAATAGAGACCTGCAAATCCTAGACATATCAGAGTTACTCCCTCATAATTCAATTTTACTCTTAGTGAACATAAATTCAACAAAATCAATAAAGGTTAATCACCTACTAAATCAAAACTTAACAAACTAGCTCCATTATTGTAAAAAGTCCATAAAGTTCAGATTAAAAATAAAATTATCACAATCACCTAAAAGTCTCCTCTTACTTAATTACAAAAATTGTTAGATGTCCTTAATGAAAAATGACTTTTTTTTATTATCATTCTTCTCATCATTTATTAAATATATATATATATTGTACTATATGTATGCAAATATATTTTGAATCAGAATAAAACAAATTGTTTTCTAACATTACCAATGATTTCATTTGGAATTACCTTCAATACATTGAATCTGACTGTCTTTGATAAGGGTCTTTTTATTAATTATTTTAAATTTGTACCTGCATTGTCCACATACTACAATATCACCTTCATTTACTGGACCAAATGCTGGTGAAATGTGAACTGGAACATTTCTATGTCTCTTTTCATATCTATTATATTTGGCAACATAATGTAAGTAATCCCTTCTAATAATAATTGTTCTGGTCATCTTTGTTGAAATTACTATGCCTCTATTTATTATTGACTTTTCATTTACTTTAAGATGGCTCCTCTGACACTCACATTTCCTGTGAATGGACATTTCTTATCAATGTAATGACCTTCAATTGCTTCCTTTGGTACTTTGAAACCAAGACCTACTTCCTTCCAATATCTGACTCCCTTTGATGTTTTCTTTGCTAATAGTTTCTTTGAGTTTTAGAAAATGCCCTCTTATTTTTGGAAAGCTCTTTATGATTGAACGTCTGCCATAATATAATTTTTTTTAAAAAAAAGATATAAAAATTTAATACTTTAATGATCAAATTAGAATAGATAGTAGAAACTAAAGGTATAAGTGACTCTTCTTATATAAAAACACATTCATGACAATCTTATGTCTGCAATTTACTTACTAGGCACTAATAATACTTTCAAAATATAATCTGTCTTTTTATAACAGGGTCTAGTATATTTAGATGAATATTAATATTATAAAGGTTAAAATAATTAAAGAGAGTAAAAGAAGGAATAATACATTTTATAAGTTAGTTTTTGGCTAAGATTTATTTTCATTGAATTAATAGATATTTTGAACATTTCAAATTCAACTTTAAATTATTCATATATATTTATATTAAATAATTATGGGAAATAATCTTTGCTTCTAAACTGGTGAGAGATCTTCACAGTTTCCTCAACTCTTATTAAAATATGAAATAGGAAACTGTGAAATTGCTTTAACAGCTGGTCCAGTCGAAAATGAAGATGTGGAATGTTTAGTGATTCCTACTGATTCTGGATACACTAATATAAAGCAAAGCGATAGACCTAATTTTAAATAGATAAACGAAAAATGTGTTTATGTGGCTGGTAGTAAAAGTATCGAATTCATAAATACTAATAAGAACGCAAAAGCTAGATTTTTGCAGTGGTCATGGACAAGAATTACTTGGTAAAAAATGATGATGGAGAAGATGAAAAACAGACTATTTATGCAACAGTTCAAGAAGCTCTCAGATTGGTAAGAGTATTAGATCTATTTTAAGGCTGAAGAAAAGCAAATGAAATCAGTTGGATTTCCAGTATTTGAATCTAAAGATCATACAACTTCAGCCACAATAATGTTGATGGCTATTAAATTGACAGTAACTGAACAAAAAATAAAATCTCTTAAACGAATTGCAATAACACTTGATGTATCAATCATTGTATAATTATAAAAGCATATAGAACAAGTTAGCAGTTTTAAATGGGTATTTTAACAAGTTTTCAAAGGAAGTGAATAATTGAGACACTCGAGAACCTACTCAAGCTCAATAAATACATAAATAGATTCAATCTCAATTGACAATTTAAAGTCAAGAATAAAAAGTAATACAAACGAAGAAATTCCTTGAAATACCCAAATTCATATGTAACAAATTGATTGATATTGTTTAATAATTATTTATCAAATTCTCCTAAAGGTTTTGATAATAATAATTCTCCATCTCATAATTTATTCTAAATTTGTCTCTACTCATTATATAATATATTTCTCTTATAAAATAAATATCACCAAATATATTAAACAATTATTTAAAATCAAATTTCTATTGGTTTATTGATTTCTGACATTTCTATTATAGAGTTTTAGTTAGCTTAGCTGTTGATTGATGAATACTCATACTTCTCTTAAAAGTAAATCCAGATAAGAAAGCCAGCTAATACTAGTAATAACAAAATGAAAATGGTTGTTGTATCAAATATCTAATAATCATCCTTTAGAGGGGTTTCTAATTCATTATTTTGCCAATTTTTATTAAGAAACTCAATAAAAGATTCTTTTGTTCTGTTTCCATTATAATGATGAAGATTTCCTCCTTCAGAAATTAGAATCATAGTTGGTACTCCATCAATTGAAAATAATTTGCATAAATCTTTTTCAACCTCACTAAAATTATTTTATAAAGTACCAGTTGACAGCACCAATTTTGCTAAATGTTTAATTGTATTCAGCAAAACTTTCCCAAATAGGCATGACTTTTTAACAATGGGGACATGATGGTCTGTAAAACAGAATAAACCATGAATGGTTATCTCGACCTAGTCATTAAAGATACGTCTATTACCTATGTTTAATTATTGAAACTCTGTTTAATTGAGTGTTTTCACTGTTGAATTCTCAGAAAATGTGTGTTTTGAGTATACTTACACAATTAGTAATATTAATATATACATTTTAATAATAAATTAATCACATTCGTTTAATCCCTTTACCTTTCTATTTTAGTCTTAAAGTATACAAATCCTCAATTTATTAAAAAAAGTTATGGGAATAATTATGAATTACTCCAGCTAAATCCAAAATAAATTAAGCTAACATAACTTAGTTTTAATAAATGATTCTTTGTTCTTAAGCTTAAGTTTTAGACAAAACAAACATTATAGTTTTGTTAATATGTTTATGTTCATCTGGACTTTAAGAATCTTAACGTTGTGTGAAACATGTTTTAGTACCTATATTTATATTTCTTTGGGATTCCAAGACTACATATTTTTGATCTGGAGATATATCATCTTGATCTAAATAATAAATATAGATATTTACTTCTTCTTAATTTTATTGAATTAGTATCATATCCATATTAATCATTTGTAATTTGATAGAGAATGCAACTACTATTAACATCTACTGAAGAGATATCCATTTCAAAATTCTTTGCTAATTTGCTTAAGCTTAATTTAAAGTCTTCAACTGTAGTTCTGCTTTCATAAGTGTCTTAGTCTATAAAACTTCTTAGATTTTCACAAATCTATAAATTGCTAGTTGTAAATATGGTGTCAGAATGATCCCAGGGACCTGAATGCAATCTGTTGAAACATATTTATGTCTCTTCAATACTAATTAAATACCATTTATTATTAATTTAATGTAATAATTTGAAGAAAGAGCTTTCAGGTAATAATTAATATGTGAAATAGTTTTCAATAAGGTAAAGTATTTAAAAGTAATATTTGATATTTGGTTTTGGGAATTTCAGAATTCCCATTAAAGAGAATAATATTTTGCTTTCAATCTTAAATTTACTTTAAAATTTTAATTCTTAGATCCTTTCAAATTTCTCTCTATATGAAGTCTTAAAATAATCATCTTCTTATTTTTTTATATAAACCTCAGAAGCATCTCTAAGTACTGCATTTTAAATCAATAAATGATGATTTGAAATATTAATATATTTTTTATGGAATATTTCATCCTTTTTGATTTCATTCCTTAAATGATTCATATATTCTGTTGTTACATGTTGTACATCAAAACCATCATTACTTTATTTGAATTCTAAGAAAGTTTAGTAATCTTTGAAATGTTATTTGTATAAAGCACCAACATCAAAGGGTTTATATTCAGGTGTTTTGATTCTAATAATAGTTTTAGAATGTGCAATCTACACAATTCTTACTTAAGAATCTTCTCTTGTTTTGATATTGTGTTCATTAAAAGTATCCTATTAAAATTATTCTGAAATAGTTCTGAAAGCAGGATTGCTTTCTTTTTTATCTCTATTATCATTTGATTAAAATTAAATTACATCTGGATTGTCATCATTTAAAATTCTTGTTTTCTTTTTTAATTAAGTAACACCAGAAATTCCATTTAATTTTGTATCTAAATGATCTTCATTTTATATTTCAATTTCTTCTCCTATCTATTCATCTTCTTATTTGATTGATATTGATACAATGGTAAATACTTCCCAAACAAGTCCACTTATTAAAGCTAATAAAAATATAGATATAAATTCAAAAGATCCAATAAAAATCATAGCTGAAACCATATTTCCAGTATCATACGTTAATTCAAAAACAACCTAATTCCATTCAGCAGCAATGAAAAATTAAAGCATCATTAGATATGCTCCAGCAAAGGATTTAAAATCAGCATATTTGCAATCTCCCCATGAATATTAGAATTGGTTTGGATCACATTTGGAATTGGCATATGGATTATCTGGAACTGTTTCTACATTGCCATACATATATATGCCAATTGTAGCATAAATAAAAAACACCATTTATACTGGCATCATCAATCTAAAGATAATAGGAATGCAAAATAATATTTTATATAAAAGTCTTCTTACAACATCTAAAAATTCTACTCCTTTAAGTAGAAAGCTTATAATCTTAACGGATCTAAATGCTCTAAACAACCGAAACACTTTCTATATTTTAGCTAATCTTAATATTCGATTAGCCTTTATTGATTGTACTATATTTCCAGTTACAACATTAAATAAGATATAATCAAATATAATTTAAAGAATTACCAAAGAGATATCAAAGACATTCCATCCCTCATTAAAATATTCTCTTATTCCTATGGCAACCATTTTAACTAGACATTCCATTGAATAAAGTACCAAAAATATTGTATCTAATGAATTGAATATATCTAACACACTAAGGTCTTCTATAAAGAATGCTGTAATAATTAGTATACAATTTGTGATTGTCACTACCAGCATAACTGTTCCAAAAAGACTACTTTCAATTAATCTTTAGAGTCCTCTTTGATTAACATAAGACCTTAATTTTTCCCAACAATCTAAAGGTTTTGCTTAAGGTAGATTAAACCTAGTTCCATCCTACAATACTTTTAATAATTAGTAGAATTCATCAAATTAGACTTTATCACTAATTATTATTGTTTTTATACTTGAAATCTTTGTCAATTTCTCCAAATAATTGCAATAATTTATTTTCTGACAATTGATCTCTATAAAAACCTCTAATGAAATCCTTAAACTAAGTTTCAGATATAAATCCTTGATCTTCAAAATCTAATGAGATAAAGCTGGCTAACATAGCTGACTTCTATTTGATAATATCACTAATTGCAATTTCCATTCTGTGATTTCTAAACCCTTCATAGACAACTGCTAATGGGATAGGAGCAAATAGAAATATAAACAATAGTAAGTATAGGATAAAGAAAAATGCATAATAAGTTCCTTACATCATTGGAGGTATTAAGATGTCAGGATAAAAATCAAGTGTAGCTGTCATTAATAACATTGAGAAAAGTTTTAAAAAATTCCCATAATCTTAAGTTGTTTTATCAACATTATCCAATTCTCCTATTAAATTTATGCCCACAAAAGAAAATATTGAAATTATGAATAAGTACAACACAATCAATAAGAATAAATCTCGACTTGCTTTCATTATACCTTTCAAAGTCCTTCTTAAATCCTGTGAGTATAAAGGCATTAAAAAGGCTCTTAGTATTCTACTAAATCTAACAACACTAGGGTCTCCAAGATGTACAAAGAAATCAAGTAAACACATACAGAAAAAGAAAATTTTAAGTTGTCTCTTTAAATTAAACTTGAATCCAAATCCTCCTTTCTTTTTATTTTTCAACAATATCATAGTAATTATAGTGTCTAAACCAAAAAATGACAATATGAATCCTTCTAATCCATCTGTTGCTGATGATTCAAAGAAAGTCATCAATTAATAGATTAAGGTTAATATGAATTAGAATTAAATCCAAAATTACTAATTTTCAATTATCCATAATATTTTGATAAATTTCTTATTAGTTTCATCTATATCATTTCTTATGGTTCTTAAATAATAAGCATCATAGATATGTCTTTCAGCTTTAGCAATTCTTTATTAGAATGTAAGAGTTTTTACAGTTTTCTAAATTTCTTCTGCTAAAATATCATTCTTTTCGATTAGATTATCTGGAATGTCAGTAATTGTAATTGAAGAGCGATAAAGAGAAGCTTAAGAAGATTTTTTTTTGTCACTCCTTTTGTCTTTTTTCATTAATCAAATATATAAATAATTAATGTTATTAATGAAAATCATTATTTGATGCCTTCTATGTCAAAACTGTGTTTTGTTTTCTTGATACTTTAATCTATTATTGTATTACTTTAGAGTTAAAGCATAATCCAAAACTTAAGTTAGTATTTAGATTATCTCTAAAAACTTACAAAATTTGATCTGAGCAGCAAGAAATATTAATAAATTTGATTTAAAATAAAAACTCATCAAAGCTTATTATTTTAAAGAATGTAAGAAAATTAATTTATAGTTTCTAGAAGATATCAAACTTAAATTGCTATATTTTAGTATGCAATATTCTCCTTTTTTCTATAAATTTGATAAAGCTAAATTTTTTTAGGAAGAAATTAAACAAAAATTTCCTTTCCTAATAAAACATAGCTAATTAAATATAATATAAGCTTAGGTTTTTTCTAAAGTTAATTGAATCTGTGAATTCTATTTGATTTAATATTTATATTAATGTACAATCTTTTTTCTTTATAATTAATAATTTATATAGGGTTAAATCTATATGATCTATCGGTTTTCATAAAGTTCTAATCAGTACTTTTAGAACAACTAAGCATTTGCTAAATAAATTGTATCACAGCAAAATTACTATTGTTTACTAATAATATATTTTTGTTTTACTCTATTGCATATACTTTAAATTTGATAACATTTTTATATATATAAAATGTAAGCGCTTCTTGATTAGTTTTTAGAACTATTAAAATAGACAGATGAAACAATCAAGAATTAAATTAGAGCATTAACAAGTAATAATGTTGACTTTCAGGTTACCAATACCAAGTGGGATTAATTATCTGTCAAATTGTTAAAATTGCTAATTTAAACCTATTGCATTGATTAATAGATTATTCATCATCATATTCCTGAAGATGTTTGGAGCTTAATTTCATAAATAATGAATAGTACTAAAATTGATTGCAAATTATAATTTGCATCAACAAGGAAAAAAATAAGATTAATATAGTAGTAATGGTAAAAAAAGGAGGATGAAGCATTAAAAGAAATTGTTTTTTCTTACTAAGCATAGAATAGACCATTTAAATGGAGTGATATAGCAAAAGAATTAGCATAAAAATTAAACTAAGAAAATATAAAAATGACAAGAATTGTAAGAGATAGATGGCTTAATAAATTAAATCCAAATATTCAAAGAGGTCCTTGGGGAAAGAATGAAGAATTTGAATTATGTAGATAATTGCTAAAGCATGGGAAAAATTGGATGATTATAGCTATGGAAATGAAAAATTAAAGAACAGAAAGTTCAATGAAGAATAGATATTTCAATATATTGAGATGGCTTGAAAAGCAGAATGTTCCTATATTGAGTACAGCAAATATTAAAAAATAGTTAACAAAATTTTAGTTAAATGAAAGTGTTAATTTTGAATAGTTTGGATAATAAGAGATTAGCTTTATATTATATTAATTAAGTAAATTGGAACCAAATATTAAGCTAGAATTTAAGACAGATAATAGGGTGTAAAAGAAAAGTAATGGAAACACTTAAAATATTTATTCTAAGAAACTATCAAAAGCAGAAGAAAAAGATGAAAAATTACATGCAAAAAATATAATCAAATAAGTTCTATAGTAATACCATTAAGATGAAAATCTTGATATAAATAAAATGAAAGATTATTATAAAGAAGTCGTCGCTTAGAAGGGTGATACTATAGAATTGGATGAAGAACCAATTAGTGATTCTGAAAACCTATCAGATGTCTAATTTGCAGTAATGGGTAAGGATTCATAAAAATTGCACTTAATTCCAAAATCATAATTAAAAGTAGTAATCGAACTTATGAAACAAAAAAAGGAATTAAAAAATGGAGTATAATCATCACTAAGTAAGATCTAATCTCTTCCCCCTCCTCTTCCAAAATTAGAATAAAAATAACAGTAGTCTCAATAATAATAATCTTAGCCATAACAACCATAGTAGAATCCTTAATAAAATTTTCAATAGACTTCAATACCTCCTCAACCACAAATCCCAGTTTAATTGCCTATAGTCTAGACAATCATGTAACCAGTTACACTATCAACACCAATGATACCAATATAATAATAATAATAACCCTTAGGATAATAAGAACAACCTTAGCCCTAGCAGTAATCTTTACAATAATACTAATAATAATAATAATAATCATAATAGTAGTAACAACCTTAATAATAATATTATTAAATTGTTTATCCTTAAAATTTTATGTATCCTTAAGTATAGATGGCTCCATTAGCATAAATACCAATATTACCAGGTTAAATTATGGGATAAATTCCAGGATAGTTTATGGGGTAAATTCCAGGGTAGATGGTAGGGTAAATTCCTGGGTAGATTGTTAGTTAGATACCAGGTTAAATGGTTGGTCAACTGTAAAGTTAAATGATGGGTCAAATTCCAGGATAAATGGGTTAAATGATGGCTCAAATTCCAGGATAAATGGGTTAAATGATGGGTCAAATTCCAGGATAAATGGTAGGCTAAATTCCAAGTCAGATGGTTGGTTAAATTCCAACATAGGTAATGTCAACGATTCCAGGATAAATACCATAAATAATTTCCCAATTGCCGCCCCAAATGATGCAATAAATTTAAGGTTAACTTCCATAAATGGTTTAACCAAATACTATATAAAATGGTTAAATACAGATGTAACAAATTGCATCCATGCCTTAACTTGCTTAAATGCCTTTACAATCACTTCCTTTGACCTCAACTTAATCTGTAGGAATGCCATAATAATTCATCCCAATAATGTATTAAGTATTTTAAGACAATTAGATACGCCCCTTAGCCAGTATATTAATAATAATAGTAATCCTAAGGTTAACAAAATCAATAGTAGAAGTCAAACTCTCAATAATAACAGATTCCAATTATGAATTACTAAATTCCAATGATGCCTCAATATGGAGATTAGTATTTTTAGTTTATGAACATGAATTAAACAAATCAACAAAAATAGCCTAAGTATTCATAAGTAAAATAGGAGATGGAGGAATAATAATAATAATAACAATAACAATAACAATAACAAAATAATAAATGAATAAAATTAATAAATTTATCTAAATCATATCTATCCTAATTTAAAAGAACATTAATATAACATGGCTCCAACTTTTATTTTTTCTTTATCTGATATTTTCTCTTCTAGTGCTGAAAAACTGTTGATAGGGTTTTGATTCTTCAAGAATTCCTCAACTGTCAGACCTTTAAGCATATGTTTTCCATAAAGTTGTATGCTTATTTTAGAAGACTTCTTAAAGGAAGTATTAAGAAAATTAAGTACATCTTCTTTTTTAAGAAGATCTATTTAATCAATAGTGATTTCTTTTTCTTCAAATATATAATCATTATTAGAAATATGATCCCAATATGCCTATCCTTTTTCGAATAAAGTTTTTTCTTTTTATCTCAGTGATTAAATCTAAATCATTATGAGTTTATTACAGATGCTTTTTTTAATTCCTCAATGTCAAAATCTGTCATCTTCTCAATTTCTTCATAAAAGTATTAAAGAAAATCTTCAATATGCTAATTGACTTAATAAGGGGATTTAGCACTTCCTTAGACTAAGATTGCTGCTCCATCAAGACATTCTAATGGTTAAAACTTAGCAGAAACTACATATCCCAATTGTAAATCAGTTCTTAAATAATTATAAGCATAACTATCAAAAGTTCCTTTCAGGATATTCATAATGGCAAATTGTTTTCTATTTCTATTTCCAAAAATGTAATAATTATATGTAGCCCCATTATTCTCATCAGACTCTGCTGCATAAGGAATAATATAATTATTAGAAAGTTTTAGAATTTTGGATTAGATGGGATTATAATCCAAATGTTTTGCTTTACCAAATAATTTTTTCTCCATTGATTTGAAAAGTGAGAGGGCCTCTTCTCTGAGCACATTGCCTGTTAAATAGAGTTAAAAGTTTGTTCCTTTAAATAATTGGGAATGGAATTATTAATAATCATTAATATTTATACTTTGTAATTCTTACAAGAGTTATTTAGGTTCATAATAACCATTAATAAGAGTCTAAAATATATAATTAGAATTTACATTAAAGAAAAAGTGATTTCTAATTTATTAATATAAGGGAGTTTATATTTCTTCATTAAAGGTATTCATCAAAGTTTTAAGTGTTTAATTATAAATTTATTGATCAATCTGTTATTTGATAAAGAATGTTAATGAATCTTCAATAAATTCAAAGAACTTATCATTCCATCCATAAATATTAAAGATGATGTGATTAGGAGACGATTCAAATTTGAAATGATAATTGTTTTATAATGCTGATTCTAAATGTTATGAAATCAAGGTAGAAGTATAAGATTAGAATATTTTTAATAGGACTTATTATCGTAGAGTGAATTAAAAGTTGATTTTATCTATTTTCATTCCCATAAAAATAGTAGGTGTTTTATAAGATCTGTCTAATTTCCACCACAATTTACCAATTGATGACTTAAATAGGTATTCAGGAATTGGATATAACTCTTCATATTAGTGTTCATATTGTAAGCATTCCTAATTCAATAAAAAACAATAATTACTTCAACATTTGAAAAGACCATCTCTGAATTCCTTTATATAAGCATTTTTTCATTTTGTAAATCCTCATAAGGATCTTCCTAATTACTTTAATATGGTTTGCAAAATGATTTCATCTTCAAATCATTAGGTTAGTATTTGTGAATAGAAGGCAATTAAAATTTGGGTAGTTCAACTTCATCATAAGTTTATATTTTCTAAATTACTGAATCTGGAAAGTCAATATAAACATAATTAATTCTGTTAACTTTATCATATTAGATATCAGGATGATGTAATTGAGAATCCCCTAAAAATACATTCAAATTATCAATATCTAATAGATCTGTAAGATAAAAGTATATTAATTCAGGATCATAATCTTCATACAAATATTTTCTCGATAAAACATCATGAAATCCATAAATATTTAAGTTATGTGCTATCTCTTAAATATCTTCTATAATATTTTCATTGTAATCAAATTTCAAAGATGCTGTTTACTTATAATCATTATATAATTATCTGATTTTGGCATTATCAACTAAAGTGTCTCCTTAATCATCGAACAAAGTCTGTATGAGGTAGAAATAATAAGAAAACACTTTTTAAATTATCAGATCATAATCATTGAGATCGTAAACTTAAAACTCTAAAGCTAATACACTAAAACAACCATTATGATCATTAAATAAAACATCACTTGACATATCTATAATTAGATTATTTTTTATTAAATATTCTTTAACTCCTTTATTTTACTAAATTAAATTATTAATAAATTCGATTGATTTAGTTTTATATTATTGTTGAACATCAGACAACTAATGTGTCATGTAGATTTTCTTGACATTTGAATTTGATCTATATTTGATTAATTGAGGACCATACTATATGGGTTAACCATAATCTTCACATGAAGGTTCAATCAAATTGTTATTTTTAATCTTTTCAAAATTCTTAATATATAATTTAAGTTCAGATATCGATAGACTACTTTCTACAACTAATGACATTAAATTAGAAGAGTAAGCCTAATTAAAAAATTGTTTCAGCAATTCTGATACTATCGAAAGTATATTTTAAATTAATTACTTTCATCCTTTAATAAAGTATTAAAGTTTCCAATTGAGAACTGGCTAAATGGATGTGATTTCTCTGAAATTATTTATAATAAGGCTTCAATTTTCCATTCATCCGTACTTGTAATTATTTCATATTCATTATTTACTGCATTCACTTCCTTTTCTACCATTTTCTGATCCAATATGGGATCTATGAAAAAGTGACTGAACACATCTAAACCTTATTGCAAAGCATTGTTTTAGATAGTAAAGTAATAATTGGTTTCATAATTATCAGTATAAGCATTGTTTGTACCTCCATTGTTATATATCAAATTATTAAAATGATTAGGATCTGGATATGTATGAGATCCAATAAATAACATATGCTCTAATAAATGAGCTAACCCACCATAATTAGCTGGTTCTTAGAATGATCCTGCTTTAACACTTAATGCCACTTATGAGATGATAGCATCATTATTTTAAATTAGCAATACTGAAAGTCCATTTTCTAAAGTGATGTATTCATAAGTATTAGTATCTATTGAGGGTTTTCTTATTTGTTATTTTTAAAGGTAAGATGTTTGATTATGCTATTTTAACTTTTATTATTAAATCATCATTGATAGCATGAAGGCAATTAAACAGAATACGATGATGAGCATTATTGTGTTTAATATAGGTGATATTATTTTTTTGTATGCCTTGGCTTCATTTAATTTAATTTTCTAATAAACTAATCCTTAGGTTTCTTCTTCCATTAAAAACGATAATATTAATTTGTGATTTTTAATAAATAAATTTAAAAAAACAAAACAATTACCAAATGCTCTACGCAACAAATAGCTTGTATTACAGATAATTCCTTACCACCACAGGAAAGTAATGAAAATATTCATATAATCAAATTAGGAAATCAAAAGCACAATATTAACCATAGCATTAATAAACAATTGCAAAGGGATAAAATGCTGAGCATCCAGCTGCTTAAAGTGCATGATTTATATATTCAAAATATATTACACATATATTAAATGCGAATTATTTATTGAAGTTGCTATTTTATGCTCCTTAGAATATTTTAGGGTATTTTCTCCACAAATTATAATAAATTTATTGATTAAAGTCAGAGTCATCAAATATGTAATAAAACTGGAATTTTGTTAAATTTATATTACTATCAATCTTTGACATATTTAAGTCTAATGTACAAAATGAATTTAAATAATATAAAATATTCTTACACTTAAAATGAAATGTTTAGACAATAAACCAGCTTCATTTTCTTATTAATTCCTAGATAAATTAGGTGAAGGGTATACATAATATTAAAAGCTTAAGTTCTTTTGGATATATCTGGAAAGTTAAGCATATCTCCACTGGCTAGATATTTGCATGCAAATTAGTAAAAAATACTATGAAAAAAGAGAGGACTCTCCTTTAAAGAGAAATAAAGATTTTGTAAATGTTAAAAGGAAAAAAGGGTAATTTTTCATTTGCTAACCAAAGGATTTACCCAATTAATTACTTCTGGTTAGGATCTCAGAAATACTTACTTCATTATGAATTTACTTGGACAGAACTTAGAATAGGTAAGAATAAAATGTGGGAATTTTGATACAAATTCTATTTTGAATACTGGATAATAGATGATTCAATTATTAAAAGATTTACATCATTCAAATATAATTCATAGAGACATTAAGCCTGAGAACTTTGTTATTTTTTAAGATAAAGTACATTTAATTGATTTTGGATTATCTAAATTATATATTTAAGATGGAAAACATATAGAATTCAAAGAGAACAAGGGTATGATTGGAACTGCAAGATATGCGTCTATTAATAGTTTAAAAGGAAATGAATAATCAAGAAGAGATGACTTAGAATCAATAGGTTATTTGTTAATATACTTATATATGGGTACATTGCCATGGAATAATATTGTGTCTGATGACAAGACTATTAAATATTATAAAATACAAAGAATGAAGGAAACATTTAGACCAGAAACATATTTTAATCTCCCTCCTGAACTACCAAAATATCTTGAATATGTTAGAACATTAAAATTTGATTCATAACCTGATTATGATTATCTATTAAAATTATTTAGGAGAGGAGATGGTTTAAATGTAGCTCCCAAATTATAAATTTAATAGAATCAAAAATCATACAAAACAAATTTAGTTCATTAAAAGAAAGCAGAAAGAACTCAATGTTTGACAACACGAAAATTGATAAATTAGATTGAAACAACTAGTCATCGAATAACATTTGAAGAGTTGAGTTCTGCTGGAACAGATATAATGGAGGAATTAGACAATAATGAAATAATTTAATTGAAAAATCTATCAGTAGGTATTAAGTAGCCAAATACTTTAAATAAAATTAACAAAATAAGAATGGGATCAGATTAGATATTTGAATTAGAAAATAAAATAAAGTATTAGAGTCCTATTTCATTAAAATAACTATAATGATTTATTATTGATTACAAATATAAAATATAAATATATTACTAAGAAATGGACAATTCATTTTAAATTTTAAGGTTATAAGAGAATTATGAGATTAAAGTATCTTAACCAAAAGTTATCAATACTCAAATATTCTATTAAGATACAAACTAGGAATATGTAAAAAAATTACGCAATGCGAATCTATTTTATCCCTGTAGAAATATTTAGACTAATTAAAACATTTCTGCTTAACTAATATACTTAGAATCTTATAAACTACCTGAAAAAGAGATAGCAGTATTAGATTTACTTTGTAAATACCCTCATACAAATATTATCAAAATTTTTAATATTGTAAAAAAAGATCATTGTTATGTGATGTAAGAAGATATTACTTTGAATCTAGAGGAATTCATAAAGACTAGATCACAATTAACAACTGATATTAAGAGCAATTTTTTTATCTAATTGGTTATAGGATTCAAACATTTAAGATTTCATAAAATAATATTGAGAGATTTGTAACCTAAACATATTTTTGTCTAAATTATAAAAACTATAAAATAGGAAGAGTATATTCTTAAAGTAAATAAATAGTATTGATAATATTTTAGATATCAGATTTTAGATCAGCTGAGATTTCAGAAAATGGAAAAGTATCATCTTTAAATGGGATGTCTGATTTTGCAGCACCAGAAACACTAATAAAAGATGAAAGTTTAACAAATTCTTGTTGTGTCTATACAGTAATAATAAATATTTAACATAAATAGTTAGGAATGTTATTATATTATATTTGTAATGATGGGAAGAAACCTTTTTAAGCAACCTCATATTAAGATTTGATAAAGTAACAAAAAGAATTTTGTTAAACTTTATCAATAGAACAATATAGTGGTAAAGATGACTTTAAGTTGAGATAAATATATTATGATTTACTTACTTATGATAAAGATAAGAGGAGCTAAACTTGTTATGATTGCTACAGTTAAGATTATTATCTATTGGAAAATCTCTATTTTCTGAGAAAATCATGTTAAGTTGGATAAGGACAATAAGGGTTAGTTGTTGATGCCTTTAATATTGAAAAAGAAGATACATTATTAGTATGTAAAATGATTCCAAAAAAAAATTAATATAATGACAAAGATTTAAGAGAAGTATAGGTTTGTGAACATCTTGAAGGTGAACATCATTAAAATATAATAAAAATAATTAAAATAATTAAAGATTCATAATGGTATTTTATATTTTTAGAAAAATGTGAAATGAATGTCAGATAATACATGATTGATAATTAGAATAGTTTTACTGATATATAGATTATTGATTTTCTTTTATAGATAATTTCAGGATATACTTTTCTTAAATAAAGAAGTATTGTTCATAGAGATTTAAAACCTGAGAATATTATGATTAAATTTGACAACAACAATGATAAAATTTATAAAGTAATTGTCTTATATATTTTTAGATAATTGATTTTGGAGTATCCAAAATAGTTTCATGTTTTGATTTAGCCTAAACAGATGTTGGTAGTCTACTTTATACAGCACCTGAAGTCTTAGAGAATGAAGATAGTTATACTAATTAATGTGATATTTTCTCAGTAATATTTTATATTCATATCAAAGCTAGGAGTATTGTTATTTTATATGATGTATAAAAAAGAGTATATAAGAGCAAAGGATAGGGCAGAAATTATGTAATTACACTAATTATTAAAAAGCAATCCCTTTAAGTGTCCTGATTCAATGAGAGTATAATTTACATCTTATTAAGAATCCTCATATAATATAATTGATTGAAAAGATGATTGTTTATGATCCTGTAAAAAGAATTAATTGGGAATAATTGAAGAGTTACAAATTGTCTAGATATTATCAAGACACACTAAATGAAATTTATTTCTTTTTGTTATTTGCTTTAAAAAGTGAACAATTACTTTTTGAATTTTAAGATATGAATAAAGATAATTAACTTCTTACTGGAGATATTTATGCTCATAGAATTATCCTTTTAAAATTTGCAAAGGTAACATTTTAGGAAATAGAATAATCATTCAAATCAAATTCTATCTCAATTGATAATGAAATTGTATATAAAAACATATAGAAATTTAATATTAATTAATGGAAGATTAATAATAAATGGGATGAATCTTATTAACTATTATAATAAGGGTAATTACGATTAGATAAAGAATAAATCACTATTATTGATGATGCTTTGAATGTAATTGAGAGTATGAAAATTAAAGATTCTGAAATCACTTAGAATTTCAGACAAGTACATAAATTTTATATCAAATTACCAAATTTATTAAAAAATCCTATTATTCTTGAGAGTGATTTAATTAAATTAAAATATCATTTATTGAAAATGAGAAACTTATTCAATGATTTTATTTAATATTACATATTAGGATAAGGTTCTAAAATTGTATTTTATGAAAAGATGACAGAAACATAAATGAAAGAATATATCAACTCAAATTAATGATAATTACAATAATTATTAATTTTAATTATGAATTAATAATATTATAAAAGTAAAATTATAAATGAATAAGATGACCCAAAAGTTCTTTACTTTAGAGAATGATTAAGCTTCTAAGTACTTTTCATTCTTATTTATACACTCTATGTTATTATGATTGAATAATAAGATTGAATAAAACTAATTCATAATCTGATCAATTATTAAATTTATGAGTGCATATATAATTTTTTACATATATAAACATAATTATTTCACAATAATTTAAATAAAATTACTATTTGATACATATTGGAAAATGTTGGCTACCTCTTTTAATAGAAGATTGAACTAATTATTATCTTCTCTTTAAGATAAATAAGAATAGATGATTTAATAAAATATTCTTGATTTATATAGTAACATCTTGGATCCTGAAATTAATTAATACTTATTTCAACTTTGGTAATTATTGTTTATTTAACATTAAGTTATTTGGTATATGTTACAGATGATAAAATGTTAAAGGAGTTGTTATATAATTATGCATTTACAAATAATGCAAATTATTATCGATTAGAGTGGACATTAAAGGCATTTAATGAGGATTCCAAGTATGAAAAAGTTAAAAAAGGTTTTTCTTCTTTTAGGAAGGTATTTTTGTTGAAATAATTCTAAAATTAGTAATTACAAACAGAGTATGTTTTAGAACATGGAACATAAGTAGGAAATAATCAAAAGAGTATAAATAGCTTAGATACATTGAAGATAAATCATATCAAAAGTTATAGAGATAAATAAGATCAAATAATATTTAATTTAATAGAATAAAGTTTGAGATTGAAAAAAATAGAAATAGAAAAACAAAAGGATCATATGAGTAAATTTCTATCTTAGATTAATCAAATGATAACAAGTTTAAGATTTTAGGAACAACCTGAATTTAGGGGTTTGACTATTCCATTTAATTATGGCAATTTAGATTCTTTTTTAATAGTGAATTTATTAGAGGATGAGTTTACTTGTTTTAATACAGCAAAAAGAGTTCCTTATAAGATTATTATTGAAACAGTAAAGTAAGTTTATACATTAAATTAATAATTAGTCCATCTGAATTATTATTAATATAGAGTGTAAATCAATTATGTTTAGACAATTTACCAGAATTGATTCCTTTTTATGATATCGAAAAGGAAATGAAAACTATTTCATAGATAAAAATATATCAATAATATAATATTGATGAATTAAAGAAGTATAATATTTTATAAACTTTATTTTAGATTGGCCTTTAAGAAAATAGATTTGTAAAATTTATATCATTTCTAAAATTTAACTAAGATAAAGGATAAAGATATTTATGCATCTAAATCATAAAATAAATCTATTTGGGGAGAAGATTGGAATATTACAAAGTAAAAAATTAAATAAAATTCTTAATATGGGAATTTGAAATCACATGATGTTAGATAAATTATAATAAAAGGAGGAGATGATCTTAGAAATGAGCTATTAATAATGTAAATGATGAAAAAGATTCATGAAATATTCAAATAGAAGTCGCTTAAACTTTTTCTTAGACCTTATGATATTATTCTAACCTCTGCAAATAGTGGAATTTTAGAATTTATTCCAAATACAGTTTCTTTAGATAAGATCAAAAGAGATAATCCAAATACCTCATTGAAACAGTTTTATTTAAAAAACTTTGAGAATTTCTAAGATGCACAAAAGAATTTTGCTGAAAGTTTAGCAGGATACTCATTAATTTGTTATTTATTCTAATTAAAGGATAGACATAATGGAAATATCTTAATTGATAATGAAGGACACATAATTCATATAGATTTTGGATTTGTGTTAACATTGACTCCAGGTAATATTGGATTTGAATCAGCACCATTTAAATTAATAAATGAGTATGAAGAATTATTAAATGGTAAAGATAGTGATATATTTGCTTATTACTAAATTCTAATATTTTCAGGTAACTTATAAATAGAATTCTATTTTAGGACTTGCCATTTTGTAAGAAAATGTGACAGAATTATTAACTTTTGTAAAATTAATGAATTTCAGCTAATAAAATAATCTCTTGGCATGTCTTGAAAATTTCAATATGATTGAATTTAAGAAAAGATTTCATGAAAATGTTGGATAAAAGAATCTATATACTATTGTAGAGAGTCTAGTTAAAAAATCTAGTAATTCTTGGAAAACATTGTTATATGATTATTTTCAATACTAAACCAATACTATTTATTATTGACAACATATTTTTTTAAAATGAAATAACCATCTTACCGATGCACAGAAAAGCTTTGGAAACCAATAGTAAGGCCACCAAGACATAATTATAGATTAAAAGATATGGGAAATGAGATTTTCATGGTTTCAGATACAGTTACTAAACGATTTGACTTTGAAATTTAAAACTCAAGAGGATTGATTTTGTAATGCAGGTAATTAACTAAATTATTTTACAGTTTATTTGAACCAATAAGAATGTAAGACAAACCACACCCATGTATGATCTATTTACATGGGAACTCAAGTAGTAGAGTTGAAGCATTAACTATTGTTGAATATTTGCTCCCAAACAACATAGCAGTCTGTGGTATTGATCTATCCGGTAACTTTCTTAATATATTATAGGTTCGGGATAATCATAAGGTGAATATATTTCCTTAGGATATTATGAATCAAGAGATGTTAATGACCTCTATGAATATTTAAGACAGAAAAAAGTAAGTGAGCTTCATAATTATAAGTTTAACAGCCATTCATAACTTAAATTGGATTATGGGGTAGATCGATGGGTTCAGTGACTGCCATACTTGCAGCAACTCTTAATAAAAATTTCAAAGTTTTAGTATGTGATAGTCCTTTCTCTAATTTAACTCATCTCTGTTCAGAATTAGCATCAAATAGTTATAACATACCTAGTTGCTGCTTTAATTGTTTCTGGTGTCTCGTGAAAGCCAAAATAAGAAGAGAAGCCAAATTTAACATTGAAGATCTCAATATCTCATAGGCCATCTAAAGTAAATTCTCTATAATTATCACTCTTAGCACTTCCTACTGATGTTTCTATTGTCTTTTTATCAGCCAGATAAGACCAATTGATAGTTGAAAAACATCCTAAAATATTGATGGAAAAATTTAGAGGAACCAAAATATTGAAACAATTTGAAGGGACTCACAATTCAAAAAGACCTTAAGATATTATGAAGGAAACATCCTAATTTATCATTTTGTAATTTAATAAACATTCCTTTTTGAATTAAAACACAAGTTTAGGAGATACTAAGATATCTAATAATACAAAAGATTAGATACCTCTTCCTGATATTGATGCTCCTCTTTTGAAGTCAGAAAAACCATATTTATCTAAAGCTGATAAGTGAGAACATCTTAATATTATAAGTGATTAAATCTATAAAATATATTATTTAGTAAGTTGTATAAATATTATAAATATATATATATTCAACTATTAGTCCTTTTATGTTGTTTTATCATATTTTAAATATCATCAAGCACTCTGACTTTACTCTACTAAACTTATTTTTATTGAATAATATATTCTTTATTTTTAATTGCTTCTCTCTCATCCAAAATTCTTTCATTCTCAATCAATTTCATCTTGTCTTCTAACTATTATTTAGGTAATAATTTACGTATCTTTATTCATTCTATAATGATTTTTAATTTTATTTAGATTTTAGATACTTATTTTTATAGAGTTCTATCTATTCCTCATTTACAACTTATTATTATTACATTTCTTATATAAGTCTTTTAGATTCATCCAAGTGATCCTATTAATAATTTAATTGATTTTGCAAGTACTCTACTGTTTTTTCTATTTATATTTATTTCTATTATATGTTTATATTATTACTTCTAAATGTTATTAATTAAGATATGAAATATCATTATCTGATTCATACAATAACTATTACAATCTTCTATTGTCTTAATTTATTTATTCTAAATCTTATAATATTAATGCTTTCTCTTCTTAATCTAATTGATATTACTTGTCATACTGATTCACTTTATCTTCATGCATTTTAACTAAAGATTTCTATTATTCTAATTCTGACTTTAACTATTTAATATCCTAAATATGATTATTTGCCTCCTTAAATGCTTAATCAATTTTATTTTTTTGATCATCTACTTGTGCTTATAATTTTATATTATCTTTTTATTTTTCTTATACTAATGTATTTAATGTGAATTCTTGCTACTATTTTTAATTAATCAAATTCTCCAATTATTCAATTTAATTGCTCATAATTTTGATCTTCTCTTTTTTTTTATTAATTTATGCATTTAATTCTTGTTATTATGATAATTTATCAGATTAAAATTTATGTAAGTCTTCCTAATAATGTGCTTCATTAATTTTAATCAATTTTTATAAATCTTCATTCTTAATAGTTAAATTATCAATTGTTAATTGTAAAATTTTATTTTCTTCAAATTGCTCTTTTATTTTTGATTCTAAAATCTAAATTGTTTGTTATTCCTCTTTTATATCAATTTCAAGATATCGAAAATGTTCTTCTTTGGCTACAACTGCTTGTTTTATAATATTATTTTCATCTTTCAATAATTTATATCTTTTCTCTTGATCCTTGCTAATTTATTTATTTTTTATTCATACATTTCTGTAGTTAACGTGTCATAGAGTCGTTGTACTCTATCCAATTCAACTTAGAATTAAGCTTTTTATTCATTCAACTTTGTATCAAATACTTTTGATTGATCTTTTAATAACCTAATTTTGGTTTTCTTCTTCTAAACCTTAATTTTAATTTGATTTAATTATGATTTCATATCTTCGTTGCTTTTATTTTACAAATCTGATCGTTCTCTCTCATATTTTTATATAATTTCTTCTTTCAACTATAATATCTATTCTTAATCTTTGCCTTCCTACATGTAATCTCTCAAAGCTGCCTATACTGTTGAGAGACTGTTCTTACTTTCAATTTTGAATTGAGATCCTTTAATTTATTATATTTTTCCCTTGTCACATAACTAGTTTATTCTTTGAAAGCATTTGGAGAATTAGATGCAAATGGATCTACATCTCTTCTTGTTTGATTTTAACGATTAAGTAATTCATTACTAGAACCTTGATTTGTTCTCATTATTTAAATATTAATTTTTTATAACAGCCATAGTAAACAATTAAATAGATTAAAGAAATAAATCAAATTTTGTTATCAAGAATTATTAGTGTTTAAAAAACATTTGTAATTAATTCTTTTTTCCATATTTAATGATTAGAGTAGAGATAATTTAAGAAAAGGAAGATAGCTTTGAAGTTATAATATAATAAATTTTAGTAATACAATAAATGAAGGATAAGAAAATACTTTTCATTTAACTTTATTATGATATCAAAAGCAATTAACTTGATATCAAATGAGTAAATTTGCTCTTTGAATATATACAATTTTGCATTGTGATAAATAATTACTTACTCAAAGAATATGGCAAGTCTAAAGACTGATTTCTATGGTATTTATTAAGAAGCATTACAACATAATAAAAAATGAGATCGAATATAATTATTAGTATATTTTCAATAATAATTCTGTATATCCATAGATGGTTCTTTGAAGGTTTTAATTTAAATAAAATGTCCTTCAGTTTTTCTATCTATTGATGGAATTTCCACAACGCAATGAGATTAATATTGAAATTCTTCTGGATAACATAATTCCAATGTTTTTTTTGTAGATTCAGAGACTTGTACCAATCCTCTTCCTCCCTTTGATTCCATTTTATTTGCTATTAACACATCTGGTCCATAGATATCATATCTTACAATATCAGTTCCTAGAACTCCTCCAATAATTTTACCAGTATGTATACCTATCCTCATATCAAGATCAGAATTATTTATTTTGTCTCTAACCTTACTAATGATATTAATCATTTCAAATGCCATTTCTACTGTATTTTTAGCTTCTAATGCTGGATTTCTATCTTTTGCATCAACCATGCCCATAACAACATAACAATCTCCAATAGTATATAATTTGTATACATTTTTGTCCTGACAACATTTATCAAATTCAGTGAATAGATTTCTCAACATAAATACAACTTATTCAGGAGCTACTTTGCTTGAATATTCTGTAAATCCAGCAATATCAGCAAATAATAGAGTAACATCTTCATGTTAATCTTTTAAAACAGCTCTGGATTATTATAATTATAAAAATTAATCAAGCATGTGTGTTGGTAATTAATGTTTTACTAATTAATCTAATTATTCATGTTTATATTTTAATTTGCATTTTTAATTATAGGCTTCTACATTCTTCAAGAACTTATAAATTTAATTTGATACAAATATCACTTAAAGTAGACTAGCATAATAAATTAAAGATTTATCCCAATCATTCACTACAACTGCAATAATATTCATACAAATCATAACAATACTTTCTACTACCTTATATTTCATTTTGATTATGGGATTTAATTAAGTCAAAAATGAGAGAAAAATACCTATGGCAATACAAACCTCTCCTATTATACCTTCTTTTACACTAAAGATATGCATTATCCACCAGATTAATATAAAGATGTAGAATCCTATAAAATATTTCTGTTTGAAAAAGTGATTAAAATATTATTCATTGAATAATAAACAAATGAATATCAATTTAACAAAGACAATCAGATATCCTTATACAACATTAATATACCAAACAATAATCTCTCTGAAAATATTGTCTATTAAAATAGTAGAGGTATTCTGTATCAGTATTAGAATACTCATTCCAAGTTCTAAAAGTATAACCAATATTTTATTTTATTTTCTCAATTATTCATAAAATTCTTAAATTACATCATCATCTACATCAGAATGAAAATCTAAATACAATCTGCTTTTATCCAAGATCAACACATCCATCTCTTTAAATTCATCTTCAGATTAATGAATTTATTTTAATTTTTCTTTATCCACTTCAACTAAAGGAAATTCCAAATTGTCTTCAAACATAAGATTCTCTCGAGCTAATTTAATTTCTAGAGCTTCAATAAGATTTTAACCTGTGATTGTTTGTGGTTATTATTCTTTTATTGGAGGCTATAACTAATCACTCTCCCCTCTAGAATGATGCTATGATACATTGTTGTTATTATTGCTATTATTTAAGGCAAGATTTTGATTATCTAAGTTGATACTCGATTTATGTAGTAATTAAGGTGTAACTATTTTAAGACTGGATTGAACAATAGTAGGTTTACGAGAATTCTTGAATTCAAATATTGGTTTCCGTTATCTACCTACATAATCATCTCTATTTAAAAATATCTACATATCATCTTTGAATTTCCTCAGTTTTTTCCTAGAAATCTTCTCTTTTATAACTTCCTATACTAAATATGTAGCCAATTAACCCTTTCCTTTAGCTTCTACTATATCCAAAGTGAAAGTGAAATCAGCACAAGATTAAACTTATTTGAATGCCTCTTCAGATATCTTTATTTGATTATCCTGTGCTGTAGAACAAACTCGACTAGTAGTATTAACAGTATCACCAATTAACGAAAATTGAGGTTTATGATATCCAATAACACCAGCAATCACATTACCATAATGAACACCAATTTTCACAACAATATTTTCAGTCTAACCAAAACTTTGTGAAGAAGCAAACTTCTACATTTCAAAAGCTACCTGAAGGGTTCTAAGAACTGGATTAATATTATTTTATGATATTAGATTTTTTAATCCAGAAGCTGCCATGTAAGTCTTACCGACAGTTTCAATCTTCTAAAGATTGTATTAATTGCATAAAGAATCATATTGTCTGAATAGTATATCAAGTAAGTGAACTACATTCTATTATTGTACCTTTATTATAGTATCAAATTGACAAATATCACAAAATAGAATTGCCACTTCTCCTTGATTCTCCTATATGTCAAACTCTCCTTTCTGATTTATCATGTTTCTAATAAACTTTGGCATCAAAATTGAGAGAGTATCACTTATTGAATTGATTTTCTAATTCAATTATAAATTTTAAATGAATTCCTGTCTCAAATTCCTTTGAACTCTCAAATGCATTCCACTGCTTAATGCTGTCTACATAAATGCTATAAGATAATAGTTGAGCATGATGTATGTATTTATGTTCTAATTGATAGATGTATTATTGGCACTGAATCTAATAATGAAACTGATGTTGACTATTATACAATAGAATATGATGGTCAATGGTCTATCATCTATTAATGGTTATAGCATGAATAATTGCATAATAAGCATGTCACTTAATGAATTGTCATTTTATTGGAAAAAATAGATGTCATAGACAATCTTGTACAACAAACGGAATAAGATTAAGATTTTAGACAATCTAAAATGATACTTCTTAAACACAGATGTGTATATGAATAGAGCCATCAATATTTATGTTCCATTATATCCATATGAAAAATAAAGTAACCAAGTATAATTTTAATCCTTATTGACAAACCAAATCTAAAGCAATATTGCACCTTCTACAAGCATCCAACTCAATGGATAATAAAATTGATAATATTCTAAAATAGATGTTAATTCATTCAATTAATATTTTGTTTCTAATTAAATATTCTTAAATTGCTGAGTAAACATATTTATTTTTATACTCTTCTCACTCAAAGCCATACCTGATAACATTGATCTTATTGAAGAGTCCATGTCATCTTCATTTTTAAACAATTTTAATGCATATTTTTATATATTCAATAAAAGAGAGCTATTATTCTTCTTCTTTGAATAATAAATCTCGATTGGTTTCAACAAGCTACCAATTTGAATCTTATCTTTCACAGAAAACATCAATTTGTCAATAGTATAAGGAATAAATTAAAACAGCAATTGCTATAGTGTAAAAATAATCAGAATGATGAGTATGATATAAAAAAAACTTTGAACACTTATTAAATGTTCCATGATTTGATAATAGGTCTCATCAAAGATTTGAATATAACTTATTAAAGATAACAAATAGAGTATTATTAGTAATAACAACCAATAGATAATATTATCATAGATCCATTTACTTTGTTCAACAACTATAATTATTGTGTACATCTATAAAGATTAGATTGCATTATCAAAATCCCTACCATCATTTGTATAAAAGTCTATATATTTTTAAATGATTATTATAATAAAGGATTCAAAAATAGCAAATAATAAGACTTTGTAAATGAATAACCAATATTTATGCTTTCTAAATTGAATCCAATTTTGATTATAAAAGTATACTAATTATTATTTAAAATCAGTAATATTTCTAGTATTAAGGATTGATTATTTGTATAATAATAAAGAAGGTAAAATAAACATAATAGATTAGAAATATGAGAAAGGAGGTATTTCATTTTTTAATTCCATTATACATTAGAAAAACAGGCAAAACATAATTAAATAGCATCTATAAAATGCATATATCATTATGTTCTCCAGAAATTCTGCATGTTTTCTACTATCATAAAATACTAATGTAACTAGATTATTCATATCCTTAATTATGAGATCTGCTGTACTCATATATCTCACTTTAGAATAGATAAACTTTTCTAATTATTTATTAGAATAGTTAAAATTTACCTATTTATATTTTTATAATTTATTAGTAACCTAAGAATTACTTGTATTAGTTTCTTTTTTTAATCTTTCAATTTATTCCATCTTTTCTATTTTATTATTTTAACTAATTCTCTCATTCTAAATTTAAATAGCAAAATCTGAATTTTCCATTAAAATTGAATCATTAGCCTCATCACCAACTACTAATATTCTTCTTCTTTGTAATTACTTTTTTTATAAAATCTTGATTAAAACACCTTTTTAATATTTATTCATAGAATATCCAATGAGATGAGTACAAAAAGATACTAAAAATGCCAAATGATTATATAAATTTTGATCATTTTCAATAAATTCAAGAGCCT
Organism: Paramecium biaurelia; assembly: GCA_000733385.1. NCBI lineage: Eukaryota > Ciliophora > Oligohymenophorea > Peniculida > Parameciidae > Paramecium > Paramecium biaurelia. The sequence goes on along the minus strand of JPFL01000042.1, from coordinate 203,478 downwards.
TCCCTTCAATTATTATACAAAATGGTTTACTTTTTTATATGTTATTATTCAATCCAATTAAAATACCTCTTGTACTTGCTCTTCTAGCAACACTTACTGATTTTCTCTTATTATGATTAGGACTATTATTTTTTTCATTACTCTTTTTATCAGTTTATTCTTCTCTTAATTATTTAATCAAATTATTGTAACACCATAAAATATGGGACTTAATTTGTTAAGATATCATGTCATTAAATTCAATTTTTAGAATTTGAATATTTTCCTTTAAAATGTTTGATTTATAAGCAATTGGTAATACCTTATTTTTTGTATCACCACTTGCTATCCATATAGATATATCTGCATTCTAATAATAGCTGATTATTTCCTTTAATTATTTCTTCATCTTTTCTTACACACCAACAATTAAAATCACTTCTAATAAATTATTTTTATTTTTAATCTCCTCTAAAGGATTCTTTACAAATAAATTATAACTATTTTAGTCCATATTATATTTATAATATATTATGGGTCTACAACCTCTCTATATAATTTTATTGATTATTCCATTCCAAACATCCTTGTCTTCCTTATCCATATTTATACCCTCAATCAAATCTAAACCATCTTCTCTGATATATTGAATGTATTCAAATTTATCATTAAATTAAAATGCTAATAATTTATTATAATCTGTAATTTAAGTGATTACACTTAATTTAGTATTATCTAATTAAGTAACTGTTACTGGAATCTCCAATAGATTTTCTTTGATTTCAATTATGTACTTATTTTTTCCAAAAGTAGATCCAATAAATTTGTAATCATAATTCTAAGCTAAATTAATCTATAATTAATCAATTTAATTGCTAAATTCTTATTGTAAAGAATCTAATTTCTTTAGATATTTTGTTTAAGTATTATGACAAATGATGAGGATAAACAATGCTTCTTCAATGACTCCCCTACATTCTGGAGTCAATGACTTACTAAAGATTTCTTTCTCATTACTTATAAAATCATCTTATCTTTCATATTGAATATTAAACTCATCAGTTTTATAAAATCGATCAGCTGATAATTTCTTTTTGGGTTCCATCTTTTCTAAAATTGGTCTCCTTTCACTAAATTTACGTCTTGCTGTCTCTTTAATAGGAGATTAAGATTTAATCATTCTTTATTCATTCAACTAATTAATCATTCCTCCTAGATCTGTTCCTGATTCCCAAGAGTCAATTTAAAACAACTTTGGAGGCTTGGTTCTATGGATCTCTTTCAATTTGGAATGATCGTCTGCAATCTCTTCAGCATTAAAATTGGCTTCATCCTATTAACTTGTCTCACGTATATCTTACTCAAAATTAGGTTCAATATTCACTAAATTATCTTCTAATCTCCAAGGTGTAATTGAACTTCTTTTAGTTGGACTCATGGGTCGATGATGAGGTGACACTTTAATAGATGAAATTTAATTAGGTGATAGAGATTAATCTTAAATAAATAACATTTCCTAATTATCTATTACTTCTTTCTAATACTTTTTCCATTCTACATTATGTTTAAATGTTTTATTATGAATTTCATAAAATGTTTCATTTATCAAAATTAATTTTATCTTAAATTATGGTATGGTCATTGTACAAGTCTTATCAAAAATGACAGAATCAACTAATGATAAATCAGCTATAGGAGTTGTATTTAACTTACAATACACTGTATTTAAATCCATCTTATGATTCTCAAAGATATTAAATTCCTCTTGACTATCATTATTTTAAGTTCCTTTCTGTTTTTTGAATTTAAACAACTTCTAACTTGAACTAAGAATTTATAATATATCCAATACACCTATCAAATATTAAGGAAACATATTCAAATAAATCAAAAAATAATCAGCCAAATATTCTATTCTCCAACCATTATCAATAAATCTAATTGATTCAATCATCCAAGATCCAAAAGTTAACAAAATTATTAGTATTAAAGTAAATTTATAGTAAGTATCAATCTTCTTATCAAAAAAAGACTATGTTGACTTCTCAAAATTACTCAAATGATAATACTGACAATTTAAACCACAACTCAAAACAAGTCCATATATATAATCACATGTTTATAATTGCTATCCTCTATATAGAATATTCTCTCTCTTTATATCAACAGCTTAAGGATCATTCTTTAATCTAATAAACCCAGTATAGAAGGATTCAGATTTGTAATCCTTATCATATGTCACTTTACCACTCAACAATAATCTATATTCAAATCCATTTCCTTTAAATTAATGCATCTTGGGTAAAGATGTTAATTCATTTGCACTCTTTATACCTTCATCTGTTTGCCCATTAACAAATGTATTATTTACATAACATCTTTCTTAATTTGACTCTAATATCAAACAATCTGCAGGACATACTTCATTCCTCTTTAATATTATTATGTCTCCTATTTCCAAATCCTCCCATCTTATTGTTTCTATTATACTAATTTTTGTGTTTTCATTCAATTCTATTAAAGCCTAAGGAGATTATGGCATAATTCCCTTATCTACTCTTTAAGTCGATATCAATTAAGTCTTATTTAATTTTTATTCATATTCCATTAAACTGATTTTTTTGTTTTGCTATATTTTCTTTAATTTCTTAAACACTATCACTTATCTTTGATTTATTAAATTGTCTTCCTCATGTACTAAAATCATATAATAAAATGTTTTTATTAAGTACATCACTATACCAAAAAGAAATGGTATGACAAATCCATATATAACCTATGAATTGTCTTGAGTAATGCTTAGACATATGATACTAATCAGAAGGAATATGTAATAGAATGGCCTACTCAAATATCTCCATATAATACTCCCCAATGATTGTATAGTGGAGATTTTATTTTTTAATTCAGAAGAAGAAAAGCCTTTTAAATTCACAGTGTCACCATTTTCAAATTCTATCTTGTTTATTAAATTGTACGATATACTTATTTAGAATATGAGTCATCAGTCTTTTATTTTGTCTTTGCATATTTTCTATGGAGGTATTCATAAATTAACTATGATAATTTCATAATTTTAATATATAATTTCATACAACAATTTATGTTTGTAACCCACTTCAATTAATATATAATTTCTAATCCATTTACTCACCTTACCTCATTACATAAATACCCATCAATTACACTTTCTAATAATCATTCTATTTAATTTGCTGAATCAATATTATTAAATCCTAACTCATTTATTAAATTGATAAAATATTTGTAGACTTTCATTTAACAACAAAGTCGATTACTTATAAAATTAATTAAATTTAACTTTTTGAAATTTTATCATTAGTTAATGTGATCGCTACTAAATGAAGATGTTTAATTTGTTAAATTGAGGTGTTTCATTAATAAATATAATAGTTATTTGTATCTACACTTTTAGAGCATAAAGGATATAAATACAACTTTATAAGTTTATAGAACAAATCTAAGAGTCAATTTATAATTGAATTAAATAGATTCAGAATAATTAACAACTTTTTGTTAAGTAATATTCTTCACATAAAATTTTAAAATTTTAAAAACCTATTACTGATATTTTTCTGCTTAATCTCCATATTAAAGTAACAATATTAATACAATAATGATAAAAATAATTTATTGAGAAGATTTAAGAAATATTTAATACTTTAAAATAAATTTAAATGCTGCTAAAATATATAATTTATTATTAAGAAGCTTTAAAATAAAAATTCAGTTATTAAAGAAGATTCTATATTCCTTAGAGATGGATCATGATTTATGTTTAAATAAAAATATCTGATAATAGACTAATGATATTTCAATATCAAAATTCTTTTTACTCTTATTTTATTCCTTAATTTCTACCCTTTCAATTTGATTTGATTATAATATCTATGTTTCTCTACTTTTATTTTAAATAATTCTAAACCTTTATATTTGTAATTTATAATTAATATAAATTTATATAAATATTTTTTATAAATAGATTAAATAATACAACATTTTTTTATTCTTAATTCTTAATAGAAAAACATGATAATTAATGTTAATAATGGTATATATTAAAAGGTATACATATTATCTTTGTTATGCATACATATTGATAGACATCTGATTTGAAGACTGAATTTAATTTAATTGCACTATTTTATTTTTTATTTTTCAGTTCATGCTCACTTATTCTCTATTAGTCAAATATGTAGTTGATAAATTTATTATAATTATTGTAAATTATCAATCAAATGTTAAATAATTTATAGGTCGAAGCAAAATGAGATTTTCTTTTAGGTTTGGAATGTTCTAAATTTGAAATCAAGGTTTGTTGTTTATTTTAATTAGAGTGTGTAATAAATAAAAAGGAGGGAGAAATAATTTAAAATAAAAAAATTGGTCGGGGCGGGAATTGAACCCGCGACCGTTGGCTCATAAGACCAACGCTCTAACCAACTGAGCTACTCGACCATGTACAATGGAAATAATACAGATTTTCATAAATAATCAGTTCTTTTGATAAACATTTACAATAAAGTTTAAAAAAGTATAATTAATATAAGCAGAAGTTCATAATTAATAATTATGATTATTATAATTTTTCATTTAGATTAAAATATCACCTATTTCATCATAATTTATTATTATATCAGTTTATTATATATTGTTTCGAGATGTAATTCAACGATAAATTCTATAAATATATCATTTTTCTTATCTATTCAGATCCTCCATATCACTATATTAAATGTAGAAATTGTAGTATTGCTTTAGCACCTTATTGTTTTATGTCAATATTATATGATCAAATGCTGTTTAGAGTTCTTCTACTATTGATTACAATTTAGATAATTATGTGTTTGATTTTTTATTGTAGTAGTAAAATAATAAGATTTATTGATTCTAATGATTAAATTAATAAATATTATTAATGTATTAATTCAATCAATTAAATTTTGAGTATGCCTTTTAATTAATCTAGCTACATTTTATTGTCTTAACCAACTTAATTGTTTTTTTTCTGATATCTAAAGTATTTCTTCTTTAATTTATTCTATTATTAAGTTTGTATTTTGAGAATTAACCTTTCTTAAATTAAATATTCTAAGTGGAAATAAATCTAGAAAGAAAACCTATCTTTATTTAAGGTGATTAAATGATTTTATCTACTTTATTATAATATGAAATGATATCAATCTTTTTTATAATCGATAAAATATTATTGTTTTAGTATTATGATTTAGGTTATGATCACATAACTAGGTAGAAATAAACATAACTTAATTAAATTAATTTTATGGAATAGTAAAATACTCAATTCATATGGACATAAAGTCTAATCTAATTTCCTTGTCTTTATTTTCAAAAATTATGACAATAAGACAATACATATTTCAGTGTTCATTATAATAATATTTAACTACTCCATCAGAGACACTTTTTAACACATAATAAAGACATGATAATTAATTCTTGCCTCCTAGATTGTATTTAGAAATTATATATAAAATATAAATTTAATGAAAAATAGGCATATTAGTTTGTACAGTTATATTGCTTTCTTATTTGTTATGTATGGTGTTTGGCATTTGACAATACAATCTAAGAAACATGGAGGATATAATGTCAATGAATTGCCTGATCTAATCTCAGAATTAAAAAATGCAATCAAACCTCACATAACCTTTAATGTTTTGGATATGTTTACAAATGAAGAGATGAATGCATTTAATTAAACAATTTATTAGAAGTATTCTGAGTTTGCAATTGAATTTAATATTGTTAAGGATTTACATTAAATTTAAGATTAGAATGGGTATCTAATATAATAACTATTAGATTGCTGATCAATATATAGAAAGCATAATATACATTTTTATTCATCTAGAAATTGGATTAAATTACTATTATGACATAAGACTTAAACGACCCTTCAATATTTAAAAATTTAAGAAGATATTTAAATAAGTTTTACCCTCTTGTAGAAAAAGAATCACAATTAGAAAGCAGATAGTTTTATGTCAACAGACTTTTGATTTTTGATTTCTTTATAATAGGTAATCAATATTATTACTAATTTCTAGATAAATAGAATAATAGTCAATATAATAATGTAATAAGTGATATTGAAAAGAGTGTAATAAAATTACAGAATTACTTTGGATTACCAACTGAAAATATAAGAATAAACTATAAATATTTAGATGCTTTAAATCTTGAAATTGTATAAAATCAAATTATGTTGTAAAAACAAATAATTAATAATATGTTGGATCAATCAAAATAATAACATAATATGAATTGGAAGGAATATTTCCAAATGAATATTCTGACTATATTAACAGATGAGGATATTAATATAGATTTAGATAATAGTGAAAATGTTTAGTTTTATTTTTAAGAACCATAAAATTTCATGTTTTAAGTAAGTTCTTAATAGATGTTGTTCAAAAATATATTCAATACATTTATATAAGTTTTTTAATTGGAAGAACAATAAGAAATTATGATAGAAAATTAAGATTTTAAGCCATCTTTAGAATTAATTAGAGATTATTTTTAGAAGAGAGAATTTTCAAGGCATATTTTAAATTTCATAAAAGAATTGCAATATATTTAGTTTATTTAATCTGAAGGGGAATACAAAATAAGTTTGAAAAGTTAAAAAGAATTTGAATATCGAGTCTAGTACATTAAGGAGACATTAATAAATAAGAATGTAATTAAAACAGAATCAGTAAATATATTGATTGATGATTCCTTTTCTGATCTTGATACTTTTTCTTTTGAATATACGTAAAGCAATTTATTAAATTAATTAGTTTGGGAATGTATTTACCTTTGATTTTACCTTTTGCATATCCAATATTATTGAGTATATATGATGAGTTGTCGAGTAAATGATAATAAAATGAATTATTTATTAATATTGCTTTATATATATTAAAGTACCATATTATCATTATTTACAATCATAATCCCAATTTTATTAGCAGAATAGGGATATACATTTGAATAATAAGGTATGTACTCATTGATCAGCTATCCATTTTATTTTAAGTTTATGTTTGCACCAATAATTGATTTGTATCAATTTTCATTTCTGGGCAAAAGAAAAAGGTAATCAATACAAATTATAAAACATAGCTATATTTTACCAATAAATTTGTTATTATCAATAATACTGTTGTATTTGTCCAGAATTGAAATTTTAACAAATTATCACGTTTTATGGATTTTTGGAATCATTTTGTGTTTATTTTTAGGAATTCAAGATATAGCAATTGATGGACTAGCAACTGATTTATGTAAATAATAAGGAGAGAGTGCAGCATTGTTATAGAATATTGGTTTTACTATAGGAAATTCGTTTCTTGGAAATTTTCTCTTTATGGCCCTGTATTCATCTCAACATTGCTCACTTGAAACATTCTTTATGATTTTGTCAATATTAGGTTTAATATTGAATATTATCTTATATTTATATTTAAGTGAATAGGAAGAATAACAAAAAAGAGCAACCACCTTTTAAGATTTAAAAAGTGTAATAAAATCATTCTTTTAAAATGAAAACATGATCACATATTCATTATTGATATTCTTTGAAAGGTAAATAATTAATTAGACATTAGAACTGCATTGTCATCTTTAGATGCAACATTTCGATTGAAATTAGTCCAATTTAATATTAACAAAACTTACATTTCCTTTATAGACACAATCATATTACCATTGAAAATAGGAACTGGGTTAATATATCATTAATACTTTTACAAATATGATTTTAAGTATTATTGAATTATATACATATAGGTATTATGGAAACATTCAGTATCTGAGATTGATTTCTACATTTTTTGCAATTATAACATTATTGTTAATTGATAAATTTGAATTAGATGGACCATATAGTTATATTGCCATATTCCTATCAAATATGTGTTGGTGGATTTTGTTCAACATCACATATATAGTTAGAGTATTAATGAATAATTTAAAATTAAGGGTAACTTCTAAATGAAAATAACCACACCTGGAGTTGAAGCTACAACGTTGACTATTCTTAATAGTATCAGCTAATTAGGAGTTAAGTTGGCATTTTCAATAAACTTGATAATGGCAAATTATGTAAATTATTATTGGCTGTTATGTGCTGGATGGATTATCCATCTATTATATTGCTTCAGATATTCAGAAACCTATAGAAATTTATACATGTAGCCCATTCAAAAATGGTATTTAAATAAATAAATAAAATAAATTTGATCTTACATTAATTATTAATTATCTTTTGTTATTTCTATACATCTACTAAATTTATTAATTCTTCTTATCTTTCTTTCTCTCTTTTTTTAATATTATTAAATTATGGCATTTTTATATTTTTACATCATCTAGAATATTCACAATCAGTATATTGGTTGTTATTCTGATATATATTCAAAGTAAGTATCTCTTATTCTTTGGTAGAGGTGTAATATAAAATATCAATTATTTTTTCTGTTTACCTAATTAAATTTCTCTTTTTTGCATTTGAATTTATATATAGTAGTATATCTTATAGTATATATTAATAAGAAGGCAATTTAAAAAGGTCTGAAGACTAGAATATTACTCAAAGATACTTTTATATCATTTAGAATATCATCTACTTAAGGTATGTCAAAATGAATAATAACTTAAACAGTATATTAGATCTTTAGTTGTGATATTCTTAAACAAAATATTTAAGTTAATATGGATAGTTTGTGATTTATTGTATAGAGAAAGAATGTAATTTGATGAATGAAGAATAAATAATAGAAATTATGTTAATAATATAATTGTCTTCATAATTAGGAATAATTAGATTATTTAAATTATTTAAATTATTGAGAATGGCTCAAGAACTTTATAAGTTACTAGTATTGGCATACACAAGTACAGAAAATGCAATTCGACAAAATGCTGAATTTTAGTTGATGAGTGCGGTGATAGAGAATGTCTAAAATTTCTAATCTATTGCTTAGATTGCTAAGAGTTAAGATAATAGTAAAGAATTAATTAAATATTAAAGTGTAACATTAGGCAGCCAGTTTGTTGAATTCAGCTGTTTTAAAGATGTTATCAAGTAATGGTATGATATTTTGCACTAATTATTTTAGTTGAAATATAATTGGAACATGCACAATTAGTTTTTGATGTAATAACATCACAATAGACTTCATTAAAATGTAAACAATTATTATAGAAATCTATGAGTTTATTGATTAAAATAAAGAAAAGTAAAGAATTTGATTAATAAAAATGATTAGCAATTAAGCCAGACATAGAAAATAAAATGAAATAATTGGTGAAGAGTGATTAATTATGGGAAATATAATCAGGATTATTTTTCTTTAAAACGTTGATTGATTCTTTAGAATTATCATCATATAATTTAGTATTAAATTAAGGATTAGATTGGATAAGAGATTTCTTTGATTTAATTTATCCAATATTTAAGAGATTAGATGAATAATCAGTAGATTTATCTGAAGAATATATAATCACAATAAGATATTATGCATAGATAGTTTTGGAGTATTGTGAGAAATTATTCAAATAAAAGATTCATAATAAAGAATCATTAATACCATTATAAAATATGATGTTTAAATTAACATCATTCCAAATTACTTTATTTGCTATCTTTAAATACTCTCCTCTAAATAATTTACTCTAAAGTTGTATAATTTCTTGTACAAATAATGAATAATTTGATAACAGAATAAATGAAGTAAAAATGTATGGTTTAAAATGTCTACAAATATTAATAAATGCCTTATTAAGCAAATCTAAAACCGATTAAAAGAATAGTGTATTTTATAATCAATAATCCAATTTGACTTAATTATTGTTGTATTCTATATTTGCATACACCAGATAAGCAAGAATCCAAGATATTTTATAGTAATTTCTAAGCTATAATTAGGAAACAATTTCTATCTAGTATCTTGAGTAGTATGCTCAGATTACTGGCACATTTAGGTGGATAAGCTGAATTATATCCTTAGTTCCAAGACTCCAAAAACTCTTTGATAACAGATATAATATATCCATTTCTAATAACTACTAAGAGTGAATATTAAATAATGAAAGAGTAACCAGAAGAATTTGTCAATATTGCATTAGATGTTGTTGATAAACAGGAATCAGATTTACCAAAAACAGCAGCAACAACTTTACTTGAAACTTTATGTGATCATATAGATGGTTCAACATCTTTCTTAGCTTAAATGGCAATAGTTGTTATATCCTCTGCTATTTTAGAATTGTCTCAATCTCAATTAAGTAAACAATAACAACAAATTATATTGACAGATATATAAAAGATATCTAATAAAAAATTATTCTCCGAGTTTACTCCTGTAGATAGAATAGAAAGTAGTTTGATGATTTTAACAATTATCAGTTATTTAGTACAAAAAAGATAGGATATCATATAATTGATGGAATAATTATTATAATAGAATTTGTAATTTTTTACTAGTACTACAGAATAAATAATCAAAGTTAGATTTGCTTTATTTTTTGGTTATTATTGTGATAATTTGTTTAAAGTGGAAACTTAATTTTAACTTATGTTAAATTATATATAATTATTGATTACATATGCTAAACCTTAAGAGCCTGTTGTATTATATTAGTCTATAGATGCATTAAAAGATGTTTTTGAAGATGATGAATTGAAACATAAAACTGGAACTTTAGTGGTTAATGTGTTTCCAGCTTTAATTAATGGTTTGATATTCAGTACTTATGAAAAACATTTTGAGATGATTGGAAATCTACTTAAGAAATTCCCTTTGATTTTTGTTGCAAATGAACATTACATTATAAGCCTAGTATAAATATTAGTTTAAAGAATAATTCAAGAGGAACAATTGATAAAGACTAATAATGATTCAAATAGATATATTCATTTAACTAGATGTTGGAATTTAATTAGATAATTACCAACAATTAATGAGTTTTAACCTCTTCTTCTCAAAATTGAATAAGCTATGTAACCTATCTATTAATCACTTGTAATCTAAGATAGTAGAATGAATTTTGATGAAGAATTAGTATTGTTTATCTCCTCTGTTATTTAAAAACTTTAATCAGTATCCCAATTTCAAAGAGAAATCTTACCTTACTTTTCTTAGATCATTACTAAATAATCTGGAAGATTAGGATACTTGTATGAAACTCTAAATATGTATATGTATTATGGAAGAAATTATTTTTTGTAAGAGTAAGCACAACATATTTACTTCAATTTGTCACTCTAAACATTGATATAAGAGGAAGCCTTTGAAGATATCGATTTGGCAGAAGGAGCACTTTTAATCTAATTAGGAATTCAAGTTTTATAGAATGATATCAGTTAAGTTTTATTAGCTTAAGTGTTCTAATAGGTGTTATAATTAATTGCAAAAGAAAATGTTACTGGAATTATTCGCTCTAGAATTACAGCTATTTTTTTGGTTGCATTTTACTATATTCCTTAATAATCATTTTAAATATTGGGAGAGCATTTTCAAAATGTATATCACAAAGTTTTGAGTACTCAATATCATCCTGGTTATGATATTAAATTATTCATTATTACTATTTGTAAATTAATCTAATCAACTCCTTAATTATTGACTACAGATTTAATTTAAAATATCATTAAGAATTTAGAAAATTAAGAGAATGAAGAGAAACCAGAAAAAACAGATTTTGAGTAATAAATATTATTATTTATTTAGTGATGATATGATGGATGATGATGAAGAGGATGATATCTTGGAAGAAGAAGAAAGACAATAGGCTAAATAATAAATTGAATAATTTAAAAGTGATTTATAGAATATTGATGAATTCACAATGTTTAGGAACACTTTATTGGGTTTCAAAACTTAGTAAGATTTATATTTCTAATATTTTTAGACATCCCCAAATTATTGAATTACTTAAATAAAAGCTTGATACTACTACTCAAATAAAATTAAACAATTATCTAAAATATCTGAGAATTGATAATAGTGAGAGTGCAAGAAAAGTAAGATCTCTTATTTATTTTAAGGTTATGACAACTGGTAGAAGAAAACACCGTTAAATAATATGAACCAATGATATGTAAATAAATAGTTCTTTATTATTAATAAAGCTTTTAATCATATATGAAAAAAACATTTAAATGATTATCTGAGTCCCTCTTTAAAGTCTTTTTTGAATTCTTATTTTTTATTATATCCATTCATAGATAGAGTTAATTAAATTAAGATGAATCCTTTATATTAAGATATAATCATAATATTATGATGAATTCATTAAATTAAGATAAAAATCATGATTATGATCAAGAATAATAATGAATCTTTTATAATATTGGTATGATACAAGTTTCTAATTGAAATCAATTAAAATATGATATATTATATAAATAATTATAAAAAATAGAGAAATGAATTAAAGAGAAAGAAGAAGAATATTTTCATTATAAAATAGAGATCCAATTAATATTTTGAAAACTCGTATGGATGTCTCAATGGATAATTTACAAAAACGAAAAACTTTTAATTCTGAATTGCCCTAATTGACATAAAATAAATTGCAAATGGCTAATTATACAGCTTCAATGTAATTACAACAGAAAACCAAATATGAACAATTATCCATGAAAATTCTAAAAGAACCATACAGAGCATTAAATATTAAGTAAAGAATGATAACTAATCATTTTACGTTACAGTAAAAGATTTAAGACACCATAGCTTATGATTGCATCAAACACGTTTTATCTAACACAGATAATACGATAATCAAGGGATAAGTTATTATTCCTGTTTAAAACGAACAATAATATACTATTCCAGTATCAAGATAAGGTAGTAGAGTAGTGAAATATGATCACTATGGATTAGTATTTGGAGGACATTCTCATAGAGAGAATATAGAAATTCATGCAATTTCATTATTAAATGGTTAATGGAAAAGGAAATAGGAGTTTTGTTAATCCTAGATAGAATAATTAAAATTAAGATAGGTTCTAAATCCAAATTTGAGATTAGGTTGTTATTTTAGTTTGAATATTGATGAAAATAAAACAATATATGCTTTTGGTGGAGAAAAAAACACAAATAGTAGAAAAACCACTAATATGGTTACTAGGATATGTTTAGAGGAAGATAGATTAGAATGGTAATAATATCAAAGTTAAATTGGATGTCGTAGAAATCATAGTGGAAGTTATAGTCATAATCATTTAATTGTTATTGGTGGATTAGATGATAGTGAATTAAATACGAAATTTTATAATGACTTTTAGATGATAAATTTGACTAACATGAATTGTACTTAATTTTATCCAAAGTTTTATTAGAAATAAATTATTTAAAATGATCATCCTTTTAAATTAGGAATAGCCTATCATAGTGCAACTTTAGTAGGGAATCCATATTTGAGAATGAATTATGATTTCACTTCAAATACAAAAAAGGAAGAATAAGGAGATTAATTGTTTACAAAAGAAGGCATTTATATTTTTGGAGGAAAGGATAGTGAAGACAATCTATATGATGAATTGTATCAATTAATTATAGATACTTATCCATCTGTATTATAGATTGTGGAGACTCTTGGTTAGAAACCTTTAGGGAGAAGATCTCATAGTATGAATTATGATGAGAAGATAAGTGCATTATTATTATTTGGTGGAACAAATGAAGTGGAATGTTTTGGAGATTTACATTTGTTATTTTTAAAGAATTACACTTGGTAGAAAGTATAATTGTAGGGATATTTGGAATATCAATTTAGATATGAACATTGCAGTGTTTATAATGAAGATAAGTTGTTTATATTTGGAGGTTTAAGCTAAAATGGATTTTTAATGTATAATCCTATTTAAATATAAATTAAATTTAAAACAATTCGTAAACATAATTGAATCTATTTTATACATTTTTATTTATAGTAAATATACATTTCAAACATTATGTAAATAAATAAAGTCTGTTGTTTTGGAGCAGGTTATGTAGGAGGACCAACAATGGCTGTGATGGCTTCAAAATGTCCAAAACAGACATTTGTTGTTTATGATATTAATGAATAGTAAATTCAAAAATGGAATAACAAGCAATATCCAGTATATGAGTAAGACTTAGATAAATATATAAATTAAACATTGGATAACAATTTAATATTCACCTGTGATATTGATATAGCTTTAAAAGATTGTGATATTGCCTTTCTAGCTGTCAATACTCCAAGTAAAAAATATGGACATGGAGCCGAATCATCATTGGATATATCCTACATAGATAGTTGTCTTCAATAGATTAAAAAATATCCTTTAACTAAAAAGTTAATATTGGTTGAAAAATCAACTGTTCCAATTAAAACTTGTGATTATATAAATGCTGTCTTAAAGGATAAGAATATTTGTGTTATATCCAATCCTGAATTTTTAGCTGAAGGTACTGCTATCTAAGATCTTCTTAATCCAGATAGAGTGATAATTGGTGGGGCCATAGAATCTGCTTAATAATTAGCATCATTGTATCAATAGTGGGTACCAAAGGAGAAAATTATATTCACCAATATATACTCAGCTGAGTTGAGCAAAATTGTTGCAAATTCTTTCCTTGCTCAAAGAGTTTCTTCAATAAATAGTATATCAATAATTTGTGATAAAATTGGTGCTGATGTTAATGAAAGTAATTTGATCAGACTCTCTTAATTTATTAGTTTCTTAGTGTGTAGGGAGCGATAGTAGAATTGGTAATAAGTTTTTGAAATCATCTGTGGGATTTGGTGGATCATGTTTAAAGAAGGATTTACTTTGCTTAATTTATCTGTGTGAATCACTATAATTGGATGAGGTAGCACAATATTGGAGATAAGTGTATTTATTAAATGAGTTTCAAAAACAAAGATTTTATAACCTAATCACTACATCCATGTTTAACAGTCTAAGAAATAAAATTATTGTTATTTTAGGGATAACATTTAAGGCCAACACCAATGATACAAGAGAAAGTGCTTCATTGATGATTATATAAAAATTATTAGAAGAATAGGCAATATTAAGAATTTATGATCCTTAAGGTAAAATAGATAAGATGGAACAATATTAGAATTTAGATGGTATTTTCTAAGGAGCATCAGCAATAGTAATATTAACAGAATGGGAAGAGTAAAAATGATGATATTTTATGATAGGTTTACAAAAATAGATTATGCTTAAGCCTTTGATCAAATGACCAAACCTTCATATTGTTTTGATGGTAGGAATTTATTATAAGGGGATGTGATGAAGTCTCTTGGATTTTTATATTATGGTCTAGGTAGAATATGAATTTCATGTATAAATATCAAAGTATGATTAATTTTATAAAATTATCTTTAATGTCTGAAAAACAATAGTAATATTGGCCCATTTTTACAGAGAAAGATGAGACTAAAACGTTCTGGAACAAAAAGTCAATCAATTTTGCTAAATATAAAATCTTATATCAGTAACTAATGAAAAGAATTAGTTGGAAAAGTAACAAACCTACTTAATATGAATTTTTATTAAGTGAAGAAGGAGTGTTATTTTATAAGAAAAATAATAAAGTGAAAAGATATGTTTAATTAAATGAAGACATTAGCTTAAAATTGATAGATCTAAAGATTTCAAATAAGAAAACAGATCCTGAAAAGGTTATTAGAATCAAAAGAACTAAAGACATCTTCATCTATATTTGGAATGAAGATTAGTAATTTATAAGGTTATTCCTAATTTTAGATAGTATACCTTTCAATTTCTAAAATATTTATGTTAATTCTGTTTTGTTCAAAATTTAGATGAGCTATATACATTACAAGATGTAATTGGAAAAGGTGGATTTTCAAAGGTGTATACTCTAACTCCGAATATCAGGTTACCAAATCAACCATTTAATTATGCTGGTAAAGTATATAATAAAAACGAATTATTAACTAAAAAGGACCTTAAGAAATTTTATTAATTCCTTAGAAGCGAGTGTTCAGTATTAAAAAGAATTAATTTTCCATATGTACTTAAACTATGTGAAATCATTCAATTAGATGAACTTCTAAGTATTAATTTGTATTCATGTTTAGTCTTAGTAACAGAATACATTAAAGGAGGATCTCTTTATCAATATTTAAAGGAGAGAAAACGATTGACAGAACTTGAGTCTACTCAGATCTTACTGAAACTAACATTAGGATTGCAATAAGTTCATAAGTATTCAAACTTCCCTATTGATTAAGTCTAGGATATGTTCATAGAGACATTAAATTAGAGAATGTACTTATCGATAAAGATTAGTTGAAATTAATAGATTTTGGATTTGCAGAAAAAATATGTAGAGACAGATTAGTCAATGGCCAAGGAACAGCTGGTTATATTGCACCAGAAGTATTTATGAAATAACCGTACCAAGAAGTAGGAGACATTTTTAGTTTAGGAGTCATATTCTATTCAATGTTATCAGGTAAGGCTCCATTCAGATCTAATACATATGATGCTTTGCTTAAATTAAATAAGGATTGTCAGATCGACTTCTCAGAATAAAGATTTCCTAATGTTAGTCAAAAGACTATGTATCTTTTAAAAGCTATGTTATCAAAACAACCAGAAAACAGAATTAATGTTTAAGAACTCTTAAATTAACTCACTATTTCTTAAATCATATCTCCTACAAATAATATGGCTTCTACACAATCTATTGTGGAGGGTTCTGTAGGTTTAAGCTTTAATCATTTACAATCTAAAAATACTTTAAAATCATTTTATCAAAATAGTCAAAATTCATTTACTGAAAATCATAGTTAAATGTCTTAATAAAAAACATCAAAACATTTAAGGGATAGAAGATATAAGAGTTAGAGCATGGATAAGAAAGGAATGTTTTTGAAATTATCCTCTTTTAAACCATCACTTAAAAACATATATTAGAATAAACTTGTATAATCCGATGAAAATATTTCAATAACAGATTTAGAATAACCAATACCTCAGGAGAATCTTAGATTTCTTTAAACTTCTTATCAAACATTAAACAGCCAAAAGTTTATTTGATTTTTTTTATAATAATATGTATTTATAAATCATAAATAAGAGTGGATACCATATGTTTAAATTTATTAATGATTATTTTATCAAAATAATTTATTTAATTTAACAAGTTATAAGTTATGATAAAGTTTAAGAATTGATCAACCTTTTTCTAAATATCCTTATTTATTATATATATTATCAAAATATTGATTAGAATCACATATGTAATAGATTGGTACATAATATTTATAGTATTTTGTTACTTTTCTTAAGGATAAATTTTAATCTTTTTTTCAAGCAAAAATTGTACTCTGCAATTCATAAATTGTAATACTTTTAATTGCTTACTATACATAAAATTGGATAGTCTAAGATCTAATATTCCAAATTAATTAAACATATATCCATGATCATTTTTTTATTATTACATTCTATTGAATTTTTATTATTCTTTTTGTTTCTAAAAGATTCATAAATCTAAATTAATCGAGTCATTGATATTCCATATGTTCCTCCAAAAAGAGAATAATTTTTCTAAAAATTAAATTGGGCAAGGTTTTCATAGGTATTCATATATTATCAGTGATTATTCTTACCAACATAAATTTATTAAGCATAATGTCATATCTGCATTTGAATATTTTTAGTTAACTATCTCATAAAGGAAATCAAATATTTTATAAAGTCTTTGATTATTATTTTCATAATTATTCATCATTCTTTTTTAAAAAAGGTTATTATAATTATTTTGATTTCTAAATTATTTATTTTAAATAGAAGTACAAATTTGGTTTATGTTTCTTTAGTTTTTAGAGCAAGAAATAGGAATGAAGTCTATATTTTATTTTTATATTCATAATTTATGTTAATTAATATTATCATAGATTTATGTTGGAATAGCATATTATTTTATAATGTGCATTATTGATTGTACTTTATTTAAGGTAAGTGTTTTCTGAATGTGAAATAAGAAGGTTGGCAAATGAAGATATTTTTGTTGCTAATAATAATGATAATGTGTTAATATAAAGAGACTCTTAAGAGAAATTTAACTTTCTGGATGATTAAATTTAATTATAGTTTCAAATTATGATATAATAAAATGAGAAGATAATATCAACTTAGTTTATTGAGTCACTTAATGATGAATTATTTGCAGATAAATGGTTATGTTAATTAATTTAGATTACTCATAAATATTACATTTCTTGTATAATTAGCATTTATATTGATGAAGAAGGAAATGCTAATCAAAGAAATAAAGATCATATTAGATTATATATTGATATATCTGAAGATGAATAATGCCATCAATTTTATTTAGAAAAGAACTCAAAATTTATAGTATTTTGTGATACTAATTAAAATTTACAAATTTATTCTGTGAATCTATATAATTAAACTTAGATAGAATTATCCTATGAATATAACTTTAGAGCAGATATATATTGTCTCTCTATCTAATTTCATAAAATCGATTTTGAATAATACCTTATATCATACTTATAATGTCCTAATTGGCAAATTCTTAAGTATCAAGACAATGAAATATTTATTTTAGCTGATTCTAAAACATAATAGCCAGATAGTTTCATAAGAGTAAAATAAAAGTTTAATGAAACATTGATTTGTGGAAAATAAATAGCTTTAATTGAAGATGATTCTGTTTATGTATTTAGTTTAACAGAATAATTAAATTTTTTATATTCTTCAACTTTTTAGGGATATGTTATATAAAATGTCATATTTTCAAAGTCATGTGTTTTAGAATATATAACCTTAATATAAAAAGTAGATAATCGCAAATTTATGTACAAAAAGTCTCAAGATATTAAAGATTCTCTTGATTAAAGAGCATTGTAGACTTATTCTGCATTTAATTTTATATTTTTGTTACACTACGATAAATTATAAGTTGCTTTGTTTGGAGACCAAGCATATGAAATTGTTTGTTTTCCTTCAAGTATTGTATTTATAAGTTAGTATAATTTATTTTATATAATTGATTAGTAAAATAAGTTGATTAGTTTTTATAAGATTAATAAATTGGTCCATTATTTATAACCTACAAAACAATATATATATGAGATACCAAAATCTTATTAGAGATTTTAAACATCATAATGTTACTAAATTATTTATGACAGTATTTAAACAAAATCAAATATTATAACTTATGAGTTCAAGAATGAATGTTAGTCAAAAGAGGAAATTATTATTAAAAAAGATGACTATAACTTTCTTGCTTATTAATAATTTGAAAATATTGGAGAATAATAAAATACAGTAAAGTATATTATAGAGAATGTATATTTGAATGATGTTTGTCCAAATATTGAACAATATACAGAAGAAAATGAATTACTTTATTATAGATCAAATTCTTTAGAAAATTATGCTATTCTAAAATCTAATGATACACTATAAGTTTTATTTTGCAATAACTAAAGTACAATATAACAAGATATTACAAATTACTAAGTATTTTAATTTTAAGATGCCATACTTTTGATAAAAAAAAAGGCAGAATCTGCAAAAGTTATTTATTATTCGATTGGTCTCAATTAACAGCATTAAATTCAAATAAATTCTTAAATTCTAGAAATACTTTAATTTAGATAATATGTAATATTATTGACTGAATATCAAGAAGACATCCTTTTTTTGGATCTATTACTTATTAGACAAAAGTAGATTTCAAATAAATTATCAAATATTTTAAATTAATTTATCATAGAGTCAACTGGAAGTGCAAAAATTAAATTTTATTTTGCTTAGTTTCTTTATTTTCAAATTTATTAAATCAATAAATTATTAGTAATAGAATAAGCATATATAATCAACTCATATAAAATTAATGACATTACTATCATTTACACTGGTGAATCTATTAAATTATCAAATAATTAAATACTTCCAAATAAATATTGTGTAATAGGTATACACAACAAAGATAATATTATAAAATAATATATTTTAGATGATTCTCTAAAATTATTTGAAAATCATTAAATAGATGATTATGATTTCATTAGACCTATTTAATTCGATAGTTCAAAAGAATATTTAATAATTGCAATGAGTCAATAAGATTAAAATTATTTGTTTATATTTAAAATTCTATAACCTCTAAAATTGATAAAAGTGATAAAAATAAGTAAATTAAACTTTCATTTACAGAATCATCTAGTATATTATTACAACAAAGACTTAGAAGTCTAGATTTTCAATATAGAATACTTTTAAATTTCATACATTAATCTTGCTGAAAAATAAAAATAAATAGTTTTGCATGAAAAAATACCAATATAACTTAAATATTAAGAAGAAGAGGACTCCCCAAATTAATTATTTTTGGACTTAAAAGTCAATAATTATTGTAGAAACTTAATTTCATAATAAAACGAACAGATTATTTATGTCAATGAAGAAGATACTATAAGAATAGAAGACATTGACATGTTTAATGGACCAATTGATTAGATAATATTAATAAATAATCGTAAATTATAATTAGAAGGGCCATTTTTATAATAGTAAGACATAGAAGAGTGTATAAATTAGCAATAAGTTTGCTTTACAAAGATGGAGATAGGATACACTTTGGATGATGAATAATCAACATTATTCTATAGTTTAAGGTATTATAATAAATATAAAATTCTTCCATTTTATTCTCATAAAGATTTAAAGGATAGTGAAAAAATAATCAAAGATGCTTATATTTTTAAAAATTCTTAAGTATTATACTTTTATGTGATAGATAAGATGGTGTTTGCAAATGTTTTATAATTTAATAAGACTTAATTAGCTTAATAATATGATCCTATAATATTATAGGGATTTAATAAAGAAGACATTGATTAAGCTTAATTTTATTATTCAAATAATTTAATCTTAATTAAATCAAATTCATCAGAAAAATTAATAAAAATATCTCAAACTCAATAAATAAATGAAATAGAACTAAATTTTGGTCTAACTAATATTCTATTTATTGAGAATTCTGATAATCAATATATTGAAATAAAAATCATTAAGAAACTAGATTAATACTATTTTTTATTCAATATTTTTTAGTTAAGGAACTCTAATTTTCTCTATAAAGATTCTTTTAAAATTTATTATGACTAAATAGAAAGTGCTCTTTCTCCACATATTTACATTGACATATATTAATTACAAGAATATTTCAAAAACTAATTACTTGAATCAGTTCTAATAGAAAATTAAATTGAAATTAAGGTTTTACAATTAGCATTGAGTTTCTCAGTAATAAGTAAAATTACAATTAATTTAAATAAACATGATATCATCTATGATATTTAAAATATACTTAGACATCCGAAATCATAAGAATTACTAAATTTTTAATATTATGATAGGAGTATTCTAATTTTGACAAATTCTATAATGAAAAAATCCTTTTTATATGATTTAAGATAGATAAAACCATTTTATGATTATATTTTAAGAATTGATGATAATATGCTAAAATTATATCCTTTAAATACTACACATTACTTATTTTATTTTAATGAGATCAATAAATTCATAATTGGAGAAATAGGATTCGAAATAAAAAGATTAGAAGATTTGAATGGTGTTGAAACTTGTATCATAAAGGCTTCAAATTAAGTATCACAATCAGAATTTACATTAATAATAAAAAGATTTACATTTTTATCAAAAGAAGCAAAAATAGTGACTACATCTGCAATATTGTTAGGTTCATTCTATTTGTTAAGAAGAAATAAATTAAAATAATAAGAAATCTAGAACCAAATATCTTTGAACTCATCAATAATTTCTTAGAATAATGAATGATTGATATATATAGATATATTTTTAACATCTTAATTTAAAAGAGATGCTGAGAAATAAATTGTTATAGATGGAGAAATATAAGTATAAAAATTATCATTAAGTTATTTTCTACTCTTATCTAATTCTTTTTTATATTATAATCATTTAGATTATATATTTACTATAAGAATAAAGTCTTAATGATAAAATTAGAAAAAAGTATAATTGTGAGTTAATAAATATTATTTATAATATATAATAATGAGTTAAGAACAAAAAGTACCCTAAAAGATTATAAATTTTTACCAAGAGTGTGGGATAAATAGGAGTTAGATTGAAAGATGTTGGATTTTATCTGGTTATAATGAAGATAAAATGGGAGATTATATATGGAAGTCTTAGGATATTATTGTTCAATAGGATCCTCCTCAAGTACAAATATATTGAATCTAAAAGAATAATAATGTTAATGAAGATGGATTTGAGGCTAGTTAATTAGAGAAGCATGTGTCAAAAATGATATAATAAGTAGTTAAGAGGAAACAAAGGAATCCTTATTGTTTTGTAGGGATTGAAAATGTAGAGAATGATTGTAATTTAAACATCATGCTCTAATTATTTCATTAAATTCCTCAAATTTACGAATTTTTATTAAAAATGCAAAATAATAATTAGAGTGTAAAAATCTATTAAATATATAAAGTTATAAGGATAATTTATAAGGAAAATATAATTGTTGTTAACAGAATTAACAGTTTCAAATTCCAGCTTTATAAGTTCAAAGTAGATTTTAAATGCTTCAATTTGGAATCAATAAGAAAAAGATTATTTTGAGATTTAGAAAGATCCTATTATAATATTTTTCTTAGTCTTAAAAAAAATAGATTCATGTTTTATGGAATTAAATAGACAATAAGTAATATTTAATGATAATTTTTTGATTGGGGAATTCAATTAATTATTTAATTCTGTAATTTAGAATAATTACAGATAAGAAAAAGAATACGTATTAGTTACAGATATGAAATAACATAGTGTGTTTAGTTTCTTATATGAATAATTCAAATAAAAAGTTTCTGTATTACCATAGATATTATGCATTTAGATAAAACGAAATTAGGAAAATAATATTAGTAATCTATTAAATTATATCTTTAGGAATAGAAAAGCCATTTGATATAAATTTAGTCCTCGAGCTTGAATTTTTGAAACCAAATTTTCAAGGATCAGTAGGAATGAATTAAGTTAATTATCAATCCATTTATGATGATTTAAAACAATTAGATAAAGATTTAAGAAACATTAGTCAAACCATTAAAATATTTACTGAAGAAGGAAATCAAATAGATGTTATCAAAATCTTATAATCAAAACAAAATACATTAGAAAATTAAGTAAAGATTAAACAGGATTACATAGATGAATAAAAATAAATATTAGAATTTCAACAATTTAATGAAAATAATACTAAATATTATGTTCATTCAATTGCATTACAATAAGGTTACTCAAATAGTAATTCTTCTATACTTTATGTATATAATTTTACAAATAATAAATGGTTAAAATATTCAAATAGTATATGTTAAGAGGAAGGTGAAGACTAAGTTACCTTAAATTCCTAAAAGCATGCATTATTTGTCACTTACATTAATGCAAATTTAATATAATAATTTAAATAGCATTAAAGGAATTTAACAGAAGTTGGCAATAAAATATCGGCAAATGTTGGTTATGATATAAATTCGGATCAATATCTAAGATCTATCATACCTAAAGATATTTTAATGGAAGCATATAAAAATAATTTAGAAAACAAAAAGAAATTTGAAAATGGTTATTGATAAATTAAATATATCATTATGGATTATAAATTAGATCAAAAAGGTTTTTGAATTTAGTTAATTTAAAATAGTTATTTCTTTCAATTATAATTATACATTTGTGTAATTCATTACCAATAAAATATTGATATATATTGGATAAAATTATTTATTATAAATGAATTTCATATTGTATTATCAATAATATTGTTATAGAATTTGTTTTAATCACTTTATAAGTATTAATTTTATAAAATGGATGATTAGATTTAAACAATTAGATAATTATAATTAACTATTTAATTAGCCTCAAATGAAAATAAAGAACTAAGAGAAAAATGGTTATTGTTGAGATCATAATATGATCCTGAATTAGATACTAAAATAAATACTTTAGAAAAGACAATCTTATTTCAATAATAATAAATTGTTTAATTACAATAATAGAAACTTAATAATAGCAACATATAAAACTTAGATGATGATGATGAATAATATTAAATGCAACAATTGAATTTGAAAATAAATGAATAAAATTAGTAGTTGATTAAATATTAAGAAAATGTTTTTCAAATTTAATCATAAATAAGAAATTGTTAAGAAGAATACTCTGATTTACAATAAACATTAACCTAACATTAAGCAGATAATGCAATCTTTCAAAAGAAAGCATAATAAATGGAATAATTATTAACAAAAGTTAGAGGATAAGAACCATTGTCTTTATAGTATATAAATGAAATTGATAGATTAACAATAAAATTATAGTAATTGTAGAAAAACAACTATATAAAATCAAGATTAACCTATTAAAGTTGATGATATTTAAATAACATTATAAATCAATAATTTAAATATATCCTCTAATTAGTTAAATATCTATAGCATTATTTTTATACTATATTTTGATTATTTCAGAATTGTTTCATACAATTAATTTCAAAAGCCATTCTATTTTTTGAGTATACTTTTTAGGGTTTCTGATACATTTCTACTTATTGAATTTATTAAATAATTGATAACGAAGAAAGAAATCAAAGTAGTTCTCTCTCTTAGAATAAATAAAATAAAAGTTATTATATATCTAAATAATTGAGATAATCTTGATTAATTTAAACATGAATAATAAATAGCATATCATTTAATGAAACTTTGATTGTTATAGCAATAAAGATTATGCAGATATTTGAAATATATATTTTTAATATTTTGCAATTTGTATATTTTGATTATTAATTTATTCAAATATGTAAAGTGAGAGAATAAAATCAAAAAAGAGAGTTAAACATTACGAATTTTTATATGATTCTAAAATTGGTTCAGGTGCATATGCTAATGTGTATATGGGAAGGGATATTTATAATGATTCAAGTAGTTAAATATAATAAAATAGCTGTGGCAATAAAAATTATTAGTAATAATTTAATTAAGAGCGATTACACATCTCAACAAATAAAGAGAGAAGTTGAGATAATGAAATCATTTAATCATTAGAATATTGTGAAATTATTGGATGTATTTCATAGCACAAACAATATATATATAGTGACAGAATATTGTAATGGGGGAGACTTGAAAACATATTTAGGATCAAGAACATTAAGTGAAGAGAGAGCCCTTTAAATATTTAAATAAATCTTAAATGGATTACAAGAATTATTAAGGAATGGAATAGTGCATAGAGATTTAAAACCTGCAAATATTCTACTGCAAGATGGTATTTTCAAAATTACAGATTTTGGATTTGCAAAACGAGTATAAATGGATTCAACTATGTCATCTCTTGTAGGAACTCCTTTGTATATGGCACCTTAAATCTTAAAGAGATAACCATATACAAGTAAATCAGATATTTGGTCACTTGGATTAGTTTTGTATGAAATGATTTATAAAATAACTCCTTGGCATTCAACTAATGTAGTGGAATTATTGAATAGATTAGACAAAGAACCATTAAGATTTCCATTTTAACCATAAATTGAATTGTTAACAAGATAAATAATTATGGGTTGTTTAGGTAAAGAAGAGAAGGATAGATGGGGTTGGGATTAATTGATGAAAGCAGTTTAGGGGAGTGAAAAATAGTAAATGATGAATATATATCTTACTAAAGAATTGTATTATGTTACCAAGAAATAATAATTGCATAAATAATAATCCTAATAAAACTTATAAGAATATTGTAGAACAAGTAGCACTTAATCATCTCCTATAAGATCAATTAGTACAAAAAGAACAAAAACTATTGCTAATGAAAATAACAGTAGTGTATTGTTATCTGAATTAATAAAGAAAAAATAATAAATCTATAAGATATTTGAATTACTTGAGAAGTAACTAGAGAAATTACCAATATTGAAATTAGATTAATGCAAATAATATCTTTAGGAATAGAGATCAAGATTAGTATGTGCAAATATTGAATAGATTTATAATAAAGAAGATGAAAGGGAATTAATCCAGTAATAAAAGATTCTGCAATAATATTCAACTAATTTTGGAGTATAGATTATGATACTTCTAATGAAAACATATCGTAAGATCATTATTGATAATTATCAAACAGGCACTTTAAATTTAGATTATGCTGAAAAATAAACAATTGAAAATTGTACTGTTTTAGTTTCAAATTAATACAAGTGATTATAGTATATTTATAAACCATTTTAATTTTAATGTCTACATCAAGATTAGCAATTAGATTATATACCTACAGAGGTTATTCAGCTCCATGGAGAGTTAGCATAATGCTAAAATTGAAACAACTTCAATTCCAACCATTTTTTATAAATTTACCTAAGGCTGAGTAGTTATCAAATATGTATTCTTAAATCAATCCACTTTAAGTAAATATTATCTTAATATATTTTAGATTGTTCCTACTCTAGAAATTAATGGATAATTATTACATGAGAGTATGGCAATTGCAGAATATTTAGAAGAAGAGTTTCCAAGAAACAAATTACTTCCCAAATCATCTTTAGAGAAAGCTATTGTTAGGTATTTTTATTATATATCTTTATTAGATCTATGTGTGAAACAATCAATAGTGGCATTCATCCATATCATGCATCTAGATTCTATAAATATATTCACAATTATGTTAATGATATAAATAGATAAGAAATTTCAGACCCCTTCTTAGAGAGAGGTTTCACAGGTTAATTAAATATCATTTATTATAGCATTAAACACTCTAGTAGAAAAACATGGAGGTGATTATGCTTTTGGTAATCAAGTAACAATGGCTGATGCATTCTTATATCCAGCATTGAGAGGAGATGATGTATCTTATTTAGTGAATGTGGATAAATATCCAGCTCTTAAAAAGGTTGTTGAGAATTTAGATCAATTACCAGAATTTGCATATGAACATCCAGATTCTCAAGGATGACATTATTAATATGAATAAATATTTATTACAATATGTATATTTCTTAGATTATTGTATGTATGATTTTTTAGGAGGACCTAAACCAATTTAGATAAGATGGATAGTCAATTTTTTCAAAGCACTAACACTACCTTTTATTGTGTTGTTGATGTATTATATTTAAAACTTTGAATTTGGAACTTATCTATATGTAGCTTATTGTTTGATAATGCTTTTAGTTAACATTACATGGAAGTTATGGTATACTATGGGTAATAAAGGATCTGAGTTTTCCAGATCAAAATTTCTAGAAATATATAACAATTCCATCAGCA
This sequence comes from Paramecium biaurelia, assembly GCA_000733385.1. Lineage (NCBI taxonomy): Eukaryota > Ciliophora > Oligohymenophorea > Peniculida > Parameciidae > Paramecium > Paramecium biaurelia. The sequence goes on along the minus strand of JPFL01000042.1, from coordinate 176,091 downwards.
ATTGGTGGATCTATGATATTGATTGCTTATTGGATTTTACCAGTTATTTAAGTAACTGGGTTTGGTTAGAATGAAATTAAACCCAGTTTAGTAAGTTTAATAATAATATTGTATGTATTTGGAGTTGTTTTAATGATGTCAAGTGATTGTTAGAAATATTATACTTTAAAATACAAAAAAGGCTTAATTAAAGAGGGATTATTCAAAATTAATCGTAATCCAAATTATACAGGAGAAATTTTAATATATCTCTCTTTTGCAATGATTACAAATAATATTTTAAGTTATTGTATTGTGTTTATTTCATGGATTTTTATGTTTATTCCATTTATGTTGAGAAAAGAACTTTCATTAAGTAAGAAGGAGAGTTGGACTGAGTATTACAAACAAAGTTATCTTGTATTTTGGAAACTTTGTTAATCTGATATCATCAATATTGGATTATATAAAGTAATGATTGTATTTATAATAGTCATAATCTTATAATGAAATAGATAATAATAATATATATTTAATGTAATAATTGTAATTTGGTAATATATTTTGTATGATCAGCGATCATACTAAGCTGAAATCAATTTATTTAATTCTTCAGAATTGTTCTTAATTACTATTCTATTAAAATGAACCTAAGAATATAAGATTTAGGTTTAAATATGAATAGAATTTGTACTTTAATTAGAAAATACTCATCTTAAAAATCTATTATTGAATTATTTAGATTTTGAATATATTTAACAATTATAATTAAGATAGTGTTTGAAAATACATCAAAATAAGAAATATATGGAAAAAATTACAAAATAGAATAGGATGAATTTATTTCTTAAAGTAAGTATTTATCAAATAAAGAAAAATAAATGATTATATAAAAAATAGACAGAAAATTTAATATTAATACTAGAGATAATTATATGGTTTAACAAAATATCAAAATATTTCTTCATAATTTCATATTAAATACTCAAATACTTTTTCTTAGACTTGTCTTATCAATGATTTTTCAGATTTATCATTTGTAATAACGATATCTGATTTTTTAATTTTGATTTCTGCTTTCATTTATGATTCAATTCTTTGTAAAATTTATTCTTCAGTCAAACCACTTCTTTCTTTGACTCTATAATAGAAATATAGATTTACCTTTTAATGATTTCTTCTTGACTAGTGACAACAATAGTAATAATGGGGAAACAGAAATACTCTAAAACTTTACTCTCAAATAAGAGTGGAGCATCAATGACTACATATTGTTCTTTTTAAACGAAACAGATTTTCCATATGGATTTAGCAATTTCTTTAAAAATAAATTTATTTGTTATAGCTTGTAATTATTTCCTTTTTTGCATATCTTGGAATACTGAAAATGCTAATCAATACTAGTTACCAACGTCTGCTAACTGCTATCTATCAATAGGTTATCCATCTTGCTGACCTGCTAGGATAGAGAGTCCGAATCTTTGTACAATAAGCTTATAGGCTGGTTTTCCAGGTTCTACAATGTCTCTGGCAATTTGATCACAATCAATTACTTGGACTTTAAGGAATTCATTGAAATATTTAGCTATGGTTGATTTACCACAACCAATTCCTCCAGTGATACCAACAATTTATACTCTTCCGACATAATGCTGAATTCCAAATATTATGATTAGGGTGATAATGAATCTTACTATTTTATCAAAGAAATCAAAAAAATTCCATGTAATCAATACATTGAATAAATAAATTGCAATGAATAGGAATATCTCATCAATTCGATATCTTTAATTTATAAGTGACAATGTGTTACCTTCTTCTAAATTTACGCTTATTGAGGTTGATGAGTATACATAATAGACATAGTAAGGCTAAGTAGAATGGGTAACATATATATTCTATGATATGTATTTCTGTGTGTTCAGAATGTATAATCTCTTCAATTATTACTTATTCTTCACTATTTAATTATTCCATTAAGGTATTCGTTTTTTGTTTTTATTAATATATTATGAAATCAGCATTGCTTCTTTTAGTCATTGCTTTGGCAACAGCTTCAACAGTTGCAGACCTCACTTAGAGAATGTCAAACTATGCCGATCATCCTTTTGGATCTTCCATGATTAACTTGGTCAGTGTAAATATGAAAACTGGTGGATCACTTAATGAACTTAAACAACTTCTCCAATAAATAAAGGATGAATTAATTGCACTAACACAATTATAAGATTAAGAAAATGGCACATTTACAAGAAGATCTCAAGTTGATCTTGCCAAACTTTAAGCCACATTAGAATAAGCTTAATAAGATCTTGATAATCAAAGATAAGAATAATCTAGTCTTAATAATGAATTGTCTACACTCTAAACTAGAGTTCAAGAAGATTAAGCAGCCATTGACAGAAATGGTAAAGGAGGTTCTGATGCTCAATCTAGACTTGATGCTGAAAATGCAGATTTTGCTACCAAATACTCTGATTACAGTGATGCTATCTTAGCATGTAAAGAAGCCTAAAGATTATTGCTTAATTTGAGAGGTGAAGGTGCATCTCTTATTTAATTAACGTATTTCCTTATCATATATATTATTTTAGTTAAGACACTAAGAGTAATCTTATATAAACTAAAGAGAACTTCTAAAAGATCAAAGAGATTCTTGAAGCTCATACAAAGAAGAGTTCACTCACTCTTTTCCAACCAATTATAGAAGGTTTGGCTGAAATGACCACAAAAGTTAATCCAGAAACATTGAATAATGTTTTGAGTTTGGTTGCTAGATTGATTACTGCCTTATAAGAAGGATAAGATTAATTAGAAGCTAATCACAAGACTTAAGTAGAAAATCTCACTAGATTGGGAGATGATTTAAGAAATGAAAAGCAAACACTTTAAGTTTCTTTAGCCACAGCAAATAATAGACTTAAAGAAATCTAATCAAGATTGAATGAGTTAGATGGTTTAATCAATATTTCTAATGCTATTGTTGAAGTCACCTAATTAAATATCTAGGATGCCACCAGAATTAATGAATTAGAAGATTAAGAATACAGTAATCAAAAAGTTAGCAGGTTATTTATAATAATTATTGTAGATAAACTGAAATCGATATAGTAGATAGATTAATTGAATATATCAATCAAAAACTATCGGAATGATCATTACATCAAATGCATATATTCAAATTTTTATTAATATTCCAATTATATTTAATATTTATTTCATAATCTCTTGAGTTAGATTTCTATTGATTTTTATAGAGAAGCCTTTTTTTATTTTTGAATACTCGTCTTCTTTATAGGTTACACTTCCTTTTTACTTTACTAAGACTCTTCTTTGTGAGATCTTGATATATGACCACTAAATATGTTATACAATATATACCCTAAAGAACAGGCCTTTTGAAATGTCAAAACGCAGAATTTGCATTTATAAATTTTTGTAAACCTATTTAAGCTTCTGTTGAAGGCGAAACAAATTTCTCCACCTTCTTCTATTTCTGTATTTCTGAAACTTAATCTCTATTATGATTGATTTTATAGTAAATGACTTAATTTTCCTACTAACCCACTTATATTTTATTATATATAGACGATTTAGTATTTTTCAAAATCATCTGCTTTACCTAATTCAACTAATAATAAATAAAAATATTTACTAATTTAATCATCCTAGATGTCTTTTTTCAGATTAAACACTTTCCATTAATTACTGTTATTATTTGTGTTATTATTTGAATAAAATTTTTATTATTATCTCTCATGGCCTTCCTGTTCTACTTCTACATTGTTATTCTTATTATTCAAGAAATTCAACCTTGAAATCTTTATATCTTGCATTTTCAATTCTAATTTCTCCATTGTCTATTCTAAGCCAATCAACTATTATTGTATATTACCCAATTCATTGTAAAAACTTTCATCTTCATCTCCCTTCTAAAGTAATTATTAAAATAGAAACTTTACTTGATGGATCTAACTAATAGTCCCAAAATAGGGCATTGATTTTTATTATTTAGAACTGTATTCCTTCTATTCAAGTAATTCATCAAATGCTGGAACTTAATTATTTGCCTTTGTTTGCTTTGAAGAATTGTTATAAACTTAGTGACTTTATCTTGTAAAGATCGATCTCTATTACTTAGAACTCGATTAAAAATATTAAGCTGAATCAATAAGACCTATTCCAAATCCTCTTTTTGGAGTGTAATTTCTATAAGGAGTACCTGATGGGTATTCTTAAATTTCTTCTTATTCAATAAATGTTTACTTTCTATTCATTTTATATATTAAACTTCTTTTTTAGTAGAAATATTTATATACTTAGGATTACGCTAATTTTTCAGTCTAATTTTTTACTCTAATTTCACTAGATAATTAAATTTATTTTATATTATAAAATTTAATAACTTAAATCTTATGACATAAATGAGAATTTGTATCTAAATCTAGATGTTCAATTCTCAGTTATTTAAATAATATTATTCAATCTAGTTTATATTTGTTCTTTATTTAATTGATGACAACGGTTATTTCATTTTCACCTTAAGAACTATTTAATAATGATTTTACTATTGAATATTGGATAGTCAACATTGCAATAAACCTATATAAACTAAATAATAACCTAAGATATTTAATCAAAACCTATGTCAACACCATTGATAATAGACATTCAGAAAGAAATAAAATAGTTACATATGCAAAGATAAACTTTTATTTCTCCTTTTAAGGATTATTTCTAGTTATTAAGTAAAGGGCAAATGAGGATATTAAATAAAACTTAATAGAGTCCTGCATTTGATTATCTGATATTATTTAGAGACTGTTTGTTAATTATAATAAATAATTAAGATTACTAAATGAAGTAGTCTAATTAAATTGAGTTTAATTTTAAATAATAGATAGATGATTAGAAATAGTATTGTATTTATCTAATCTATCCTAGAATTAATTGTTTAAATATGTACCTTCTCATTTTTTAGTGTACTTTAGAACACTTCAATTGCTGTTGTAAAATTGATACTATATTGATTCATCTTTTAAAAGTTATGAGTCAATAGCTAAATGAGTTATTCATCGTATTATTATTACTATTTAATAGTGTTAATAGAATTGGTTATCTAATTGATATTATTGAGGATGTTATGATAATTGCATAGTAGGTTAAATTGATTCAAAAACATAGTGAATATCATCCTAGAATAGGGATAATAAAGATACCAATCATTATCATTCATGGATTCCACATTTTAATGAAGTGATCTGTTGTTCATATGATAATAGCACTTCATCATTTAAAGAACAGCAAATTGTTAATATTGATATTATTATTCATTTTCGCATGAGATAGTATTTAAACATGAAGAGGAAGAATGTTTGATAAGTAGTACAATTATAAAGGATGAAATTTGAGACTTCATATTAAATAATTATATTATTTTAAAGTAGAACTAATGAATTAATTATACATAAATAAAGATTTGTTAATATAAATAAATAGGAAATTGCATTAATCAATTCTTATTTGTTATATTTAATTAGTGTTTCTTTATTTTTTTTAGTGTAAATTAACAAACATTTTATCAACAAATGAGTATTGTGAATGCTTCTGAAAATTTAATAAACATAAATTCACCTGACAATTCAAGAGCAACTTTGGTCTAAAAACGTCGTAGGATTGATACAGATTGGAAGAGTGCATTCATGTTGTAGACTATAAGAAATAAGGCAGAGAAAAGAGAAGTGTTAATGAAGTGTTTAAATAAGATGAGATAATCTACATAAGTAAATTTGGATTGTAGTGGTAGGTGAAATAGTTCCATTCTTTGACTGAGAAATAATTAAATGTTATAGATGATTTCGGATCTAGACATTCAAAGGTGACTGCTAGTAAACAAATAAAAAAGTAGGAAACTCAATTTGAATCAATATATTATGAATCAAAGTTTTAGATGGGTAAACTAAGAGGATTAGTACTTCGATATTTAGAAAAACATAACAAAAATTAGGAATGGTCAATCAAACCAAGTCATCCTTTTATTATTATTTGGAATATGTTCAAATTATTTTTTATGGTTCATATTTTCATTTTATTTCCATTAATTGATGCATTTGGAGTGAAATTAGAATAAGTGATAGTTCAATAAGAATAAATATTTTTGATGGAATGGTTATTTCTTGTATGTATTTATAAATAATATACTAAGTTATTTGATATAGTATTAAGATTTAATGTTCAAATTTATAAGAATGGATAATTGATAAAATAACACTCATATTTAGCATTATAATATTTGAAGAGTGGATTCTTTTTGGATGCTTTGGGTATAGTTGGATTTTCATTATTTCTATTTTAAGACATATTATATATCAAATACATCTATTTTTTCAAGATATCTGAAATTAAAAAGTTCATCAAGTTCTTGAGATATGAATTAGATCCATAGAACAAATACAATAATCATATCAAATTGATTACTCTCTTTGTTACTATATTCCTATTAGCACATATAATAGTAAGATTATTATTCAAATATATTAGGCATGTATGTGGATAGTTGCTGGTCACAAAGAACCAAGTTGGTTAAGTAATAATGGTTTATAAGATAGTTAATGGTATGTCTAATATCTATGGGCATTTTATTTTGCCATCTTGACAATGACTACTGTAGGTTATGGAGACATAGTTCCAGTAAATGAAATTGAATTAATGGCTTGTATCATGATAGTATTACTTTCTAGTGCCATTTTTGCATATACTCTTAATACAATCACTACAGTTCTCAAAGATATTGATTAGAATAAAAGTTAATTTAATCAAGAAGCAAGAATTATATAAAATTACTTAGTAAAAAAAGGTTGTGATACAGATCTTTAAAGAAGAGTTTAATAATATTTGAAATCTCTATTAAAATTGGGTTTGGGTGAATAAAAACAAAATGAAGAAAGAATATTCTCTAAATTAAGTTTACCTCTATAATAAGAAATAAATTTATAGGATAAAGGTCAAATGTTATTAAAATTGCCATTCTTAGTCAACAATTTTAATATTGAATGTATTAAAGAATTAATGTAACATATTCAGGAGGTTTACTATTAACCTGATGAATTTATTAATCCTTAAGATGGAGTATATATATTGTATAAAGGATAAGCAGAAGTATGTTGGGGATCTAAAACCAATCCAAAATATATGTGTAATATCTTTTAAGGTGATCATTATGGACTTTTAAATTTATTTAATGTAGATTAACCAAAATATTTTCTCAAAAGTTAGGATTTCTCTATATTCTATTTTATACCAACTTAGATATTTAAATAAGTCTTGTAGAAAAATGATAAGGAAGTCTTTTGTATGATTCATGATTAAGTAATTTATGAAAATTATTCAAATCTCTATTTATTTTGTCCACTTTGTAGACGTGAAGGTCATCTCATTTGTTAAGATATTATTTATAAACCTAATAAAGCTATTGCTATTGCTAAGTCTAATAGATATACTATTTAGAATAGATAGAAATATAAACGTTTCTTTGTCAAATAATAAATCTTAAGAAATTATAAAGAAATGTAAATTGAAACTTGTCAATTCATTAATGATAAAAAGGAGATTATGAAAATTAAATATAAATCTATTATTGAATCTGATGATGTAGAAGAAGATCCTGAAAGTTTAGAATTATAATCTTCTCAATCTTGGTAATTTGATGAAGCATAAATGGATGAATAAAAGATTTCAAATCATAATGATGAATATCAATTCAAACCAAAAGTAACTCTATAAAAAAGATAAACTATACATGGAATGTTAAGAAAGAATACATAAGATGTTATGTAAATTAATTTATAAAAAATTGAAGATGTGGATACACTTTAAAATAATAACTGTACTCCAAATTCAAAAGATAAATTGTACAATCTTGATGCTATGAAATCTTTTACTAAATACTTCAAATAGTACAATTATGATAATATTATTAAATAACTCAATAAGAAAAGAAAAACAATAAAGACAAAAATTAAAAGATTAGCTAGGTTCTCTTGAATTAACATATTATAATTCTTTTATTTTCATTCATTATTATAAATATCAATTGCATAGTTATTTTACATTGCTTCAAAATCTGAAAACTCTCCTCTAATACTTTGATCTTCTATTCCTATCCCAACATACCAATGTATAAATGCCCTTTTTTAATAAAGACTTTAAGCCTTCTTATACATTACATTTAGTTATTCTCCTACTCCTGTACTTCTATGTATAAAAACCATATTCTCTTTACAACTATTTATCTGCTAAAATTGTTCTTTATTTCTTTATATTTATCCTTATTATTCTTATTAATAAATTGAATATTATTTATTTTCTACAAGCTCAGATAAAGATCTTGACAATATAGTCTAATTTATTTACTCAGCATATAAGAATGCTTACTTATAATAAGGTTTTTTTAGATTGCAAATGTAGGAATTATTAGATATAATATCTGTTATAGAATTTTAAGTGAGTTTTTTAGAGTATTTCGTTTGATCATAATTTATTAGAGGTCCAAAAGAGCATGACCAAATATTTAATTTATTTTTATTCCATAAATTCAATTTAAGCAGTTATAAAGACTTCTATTAATTGAATTTTAATAAAGATATTATTGGATGTGTAACAACCTAATTAACTTCATTATATGAAGGAAATTCAATATCTAATTGATTTTCAATAATATTATAAATAGCTTCATTTTATAATAAAATTATGCCATCAAATGATTCAACCATTGAATTTAAACTCATTATCGAATTATATGATTCAATAGCATTGTTACTATAATTTGGAGATGGAATCAAACAAAAACTGAAACTAATAGATTTATTATATTCAGTCCTTAATAAACTTGAAAGAAGAGTAGTATATCCAGAGCCAAAACCTCCACTAATAGAATGAGTAAATAAAAATCCAGAAAAATGATCACAATTTTCTATTTATTTTCTAAGTTCGTCCTATATTTTTGGAATTAAATCTTTAGCTACACAATAATGACCTACAGTATAAATATTTCCTGTATCTTCTTTCGTGTAAAAGAATTGATCAGGAGAGAAATTAGGTTCATCATATTTTGGAACTTAATCATCAATGGTATTTACAAAAATTGATCGAGGTTTATAGGATTATAGAGAATTTTCTTAATAAATTGAGGGCAGATCTTCTTAACGATGTTAGGACAAATTATACCATAGTTTTGATCCTATATTAGATCCTGCTCCTCCAATGTGAATCATAATCAATTGATTCATATTATTGTAGATTATAATAATAATAAGTTAAATGAATTAGATAAATAATAATATATTATATATATATATTAATGTATGCATAATTATCATGATAAGAGTCCTTTTCCTTCAGAATAGAACCAACTAGGCATTGATGGTTTAACTTTCTTGCCCTTGGTTGCTGATTTCTTTTCAACTTATTGTGTAAGTTCAGATTTGAGTTGAGAAACCAAGGATGAATCGAATTTACTCAAGTCTCTATTATTATTTATGGCTTCAAGAGCATAGAATCGTTGGAAGTCAAATTTTTCACTATAATATTGAATTAACAACAGTACCCTTCTTTAACAATGGCACCAGGATAAATATCAATGAATCTATTAACATTAATTTCAAATTGTCTTCTGCCTTCTTCTGTAGCTAAAGAGATATTAATTATTAATAAGTACTTAATTGTGCTTTAAATGGTTTAGGAATGTTAGCCAATTCTTCTTTGGAGTATTCAAGTCCCTTATACATGACTTCATTGTAAAAGTATCTGTCCCATGAGTCTACTCTGAGGAGACCGAAAAAGAGGAACCATTCTAGAGGTAATAATTTTTATAGGATTGTTCCTCTTGCAGTAGGTGTCATATCACTCATATAGTTTTGATAGACATAATTGTCCCAATCATATATATTTTATACGCTATCAGCCAATGTACGCTCTCTTGCTTCTGATTATAACCATTCTGGAGCAGTAGATCCTCTAACACTTCTTTCAACTTTTGAGAATCTTGCTCTTCTTTTATTGAAGAGAATCCAAGTATATGGATGGAATCCTTCTCTTTGAATATGTTCGAAGAGTGGATCTCTTCTTAATTCTCTATCTTAAAATAGAAGTAAATCTTCTAATGCTAATCCTCTATCTAAACCAATGTTTCTCATCCATCGATATAAGAATCTTGGATTGAAGACATCATTGAATACCTTGCTAATAAGGGCTCTACCATTTTATAGATGAGACCAGTCCATCCTTAAGTGAATAATTTCACTGCTGAAAGTGTCATGGCAGGTGTTCGTGGTTCAGAGTACCATTTCCTGGGAGACCCAATAATTCTTTGTCTATTGAGGGCACGAATATTGACTAATTGTTCATAGAAGAGTTTCTCTAGTCGAACCATAGATGTAAATTAAATCTTTTTTTATTTATATTTACTAATAAATGGACTAAGAAGCATTAATGAAGATCCTTCAAACTTTTATGAAAGATTAAGGTGAAATTAAAATTGGAAATTTTGTTATATAACAATAGGAACCTAAAAGAAATAATACAACTTTGATTACACACAATAAAGTTGATATTCCACAAATCAGCAAAAGCTAATAAGACATAGATTATATAGCAACTAAACCAAATGATTTTGTAAACGATCTATTCTTTGATGAACCATTACCAGATTTGGATCAATTCATTGAACAGGAAGTAGTATCAAATATTACAATTGATTCATAAACAAAGCCTAATAATGTTTAAAAATAGTTGTTCTCTAAAACCTATTAGATGATAGACAAATTCAGTCCAAACCTTAAAGAAGAATTTGAAAGCGCTTTAGAATATGATTTTGAATAATTACTCAAACCGAAAACATCAGAATGTTCCTCTGACACTATGACTACCATTACAGATACTACATCCAGTGACCCTTTAAGAACTTTCCTTATGTCTTTGATTCCCTTAAAATCTTCACTCTCTCCTACAAAATAAACTTAGATTGATTTTTTATTTTTATACTCTCAACCTCTGTTACAAATCACCAATAATTCAACAAAGAAAGTTTTATAAAAATTGGAAATAAATAAAGAATTGAATTCGATTAAAGAAGTATTTATAGATGTCAAAGCAGAAATCAAATTTATGGCAACGCCAGCAAGAATGGATAGATTTGGAGAAGCGTTAGATTTGAATCCAAAAGCATTACATTATGCAGGACATGGAATATACATGGAATCAAATTAATAATCATATCTCTTATTTGAGTAATTACATGGAGTGGCATAATTAGTTTCAGCAAATCAAATTCTGTTATGCCTCTAAAAACTTAAATCTCCAATCTTATTTGTATTTGTAGCCAGTTGTCATTCTAAACTCATAGGAGAAGTCTTTCATTAAGCTGGAGCTGAACATGTTATATGTGTACATACAAAAGAATAAATAATGGATGAAGCATGTTGTGTCTTTGCAAGATCATTTTATCATGGTTTAATCAAAGGACAATAAACTGTATGTTAAGCTTTTCTAGCTGCCAAAAATTAAGTGAAAGTTGAAGGGAGATTCCCTTATGCTGAGGAAAATAAATTTCTTTTGCTTACAAAGACTCAACATCAATGTTCAACATGGTTATTACGAGAAGGAGAATTTAAAGATCTCACTCCTCAACAAAATTAAAATAATCTCCCTTCTCTTGTACCTAATTTTACTGGAAGATCTTAATAGATGTAAGAAGTCATTGATAAAATAATTTAAAATTAACTTATTAATATTAAAGGAGTATTAGGTATTGGTAAAAGTGCATTAATAAAAGAAATTAGTATTTATATAGCTTAAAGAAATATATTCAAAAATGGAGTTGTTTATATATAACTTAATTAATGTGATAGTTTTGATAGTGTAGCCAGTAGATTTGCTTAAATCTTCATGCCTAATTTAGCATTACAAAGTAATTATGAAATCAAATAATTGATGGTTACCTAAATTATCTAAACAATTAAAAATTAAGAATTCCTTCTTATACTTGATAATTGTGATCTAATAATGCATTCCAATGATCGTGATGTTTTTGTGGATTTTCTTGAATTAATCTTGGCAAATTGTAAATGTCATTTATGTATCACTAATAGAAGTGAAATTCTTTAATAGGGAAGAGTAATCAAGATTGAAGGATTACCTCAAGAAGAAAGTGCTTAATTATTTATTAATTCATCCTCTCGAGAAATAAATATTTAAGAAGTTGAAGAATTATTAGGTTGTAATGATCTTCTTAATAAATATACTTGGAATGATAAACTACTAATCTCGAAATTTTCTAATCATGCTTTGTTTCAAATATTAGATGGTCATCCATAAGGGATTATATTATCTTCAGGATTATTAGAGAATTATACTCTAAAAGAATTATATCAATAATTATCTTACAAATAATTGATGGATTTACCTATCTCAAGTAGAGTAACTGAAGAGGAAAGAAGATCACTTAGAGTATCATTAAATTTGAGTTGGGCAAATTTAGTAGAAAGATATGAGAAGGCTGCTATCTTTTTTGGTATGTTAGGATTATTACCTTGTGGAATTTATAATGATGAATTAAATGATGTTTGGGGTCCAGGATGGGAAAAACTAGCAACTCAATTAATAAAAAGTTCTTTATTATTATAAACAAAGAAAAATACTAAAACTCATTATTGTTTATATAATTTTACTGTTAAATTTGCAGAAAGTAAATTAGATTCAAAATGGAAAAGAGTATATCATCATAATATTGTTAAATTATTATTAAGAAAATCTTAGACTTATTATACTCAAATAGGTACATAAGCACATGATATTAATAATTAACCAAATGATGATTTCTTAGCAATTGAATAAAATATAAAGAATGCAATTTTTAGAGAATTTGAAATTATATCTAATGGTTAATTTGAAATTGAACCATTAAAATAAGAAAAAAAAGATGATGAAAATGATGATGAAACATTTAATCTACCTTTAACAAAAGAAAATTTAGAAATGATGTAAAAGAAATATGAAAATAACAGTTAAAAATCTCATCTTAGTTCCAAAGTTGGTTTTACTGGTTCTGTTATATCTAGCTTTAAATATGATTAAATATCTGATGATTATATGACTAATGGTCCAAAAAGAAAATCTTTTTCAATTGCAAAAGTTGGTGTCACAATCAGTGAAGAAGATGAATTATAATCAAATAAAGATTATTCTGATAATGGCATGAGTATCAATTATGTTGAATCTAAATTGTTTAAGATCAATTCCAACAATGTTAAACCTGAACTCATTGATGATTCAAGCAATCCTTAAGAATGTTAAAATTAATAATTATTTTAATAATAATCTTAAATACCTTAAGTGATTCAAAGTGATTAAACTTAAATTTAGAAAGTCATTGATTCAAAATTTGTTAAATCTTCACCTAATCCTAATCCCTTAACTTAGAGGGTTACTTTTCTTGATTAACAAATTAAACCTATTACATAAGATGTAAAAAAGTAAAAATATGAAGAAGATGAGAAACAATAACATCAACCTTTATCTAAAAGATAAATTATTCCTAAAATGGGAGATAGAGCAAAATCAGGTAAGGCTAAAGAAGAATCTACAACATCTGCTTAATAACCAAATAAAAAAGATAAAATTTAAAAACTTATCTTAAATTATTGTTAAATCCTATTACTATAAAGAAGATATAATGAATGTTTAAAATTTATAAATTGGGCATATTAATATTTTTATGGAGATTTATTGTTCACGGCTAATATTATCAAAACTAAAGCATGTGTATACTATATGCTTAAGGAACCCAAAAAATCTTAATAAGCATTTAAATAAGCCAAAGAGATGTTCATTAAAAAAGGTTGTACTTTAGGTGTTGCATGTTGTGAGGCTGCAAGTGGTTATATATCATTATAAGAACGTAGTTTACTCTAAGCTAAAGTTAATTTTGAAAATGCACTTTAATTTTATGAGTAATTAAATCATGATTTTGGAAAACATTTTTTAAATAGATGGCTTTTATTAGTCAAAAATAAAATATCCAGTCTCAAAAATGATAGAGCCAAACATATTTAATAAGAAAAAATGTTGATTGAAAATCTTAAATAAGAATTTAAAAAAGGAATTAAAGTGGATAATCTCATTTAAAAAAAACATAAAGGAGGAGTCTTTATTTTAAGATGGTTAGGAGATACATTATCCATATTTATGGAGATAGCTACAATTGAAGATTCCAAATAAAAAGATATTATGAGTATTTTAAGAGTTGTTGAATAAAATCCAATTACAAATTATAAAAAAAATTCAAAAAAAGCAGATGAAATAGAAATCAAACCTGCAACTGGTGCTACTGCAAAACCAACTAGTTCAAGTAGTAGCACAGCTACTTTAAAAAGATTTAATAAAATATAGAGACCTCCTGTTAACAAATAATTAAATGAAATAGTTGAAAATGCATAATAAGAAGAGGATCCTGCAAATACATCTTTATAATACTTACAAAAATAATAATAATAATAATAATAATAATAATAATAACAATAATAATAATAATAACTTTAAAGAACTTTTGTAAAAAAGAATGTACAATTATAAATGATGCCTTGTCAAAAAAAAACAACCAAAAATTAATGATCAATTTTACAAAAACTCAATTATTAGATATATGCATCATACCTAATTTAATTAATTCTCTCTCTGCTTTCACATATCCAAATAATGCAGATAAAACTTATAAAGGTTCTACAGAAAATCTTAAATTATATATATATATTACCTCTATAAATACTTTTTGTACTCTATTTCTTTAACAATTCTCTATAATTCTTAATCTTCAAATTTCTTAAATAAAATCTCTTTTGTTTCAAGATCTTTTTAAATTTATTAGTATTCTTTTATTAATTTCTCTTTATCCTCAGAGATATAAGATTGCTCTAATATAAAACTAGTTTCAGTTTTAAACATTTTCAAAATCTTTTTTTGTGCTTCAGTGTAAATTATATCATTCAAAGTTTATTTACTTTAAAAAATCTATGTAAGAGTTCCTTAGATACTCTATTTCTCTTCCTTATTCAATCCTTTAAGTAATAGATTTATTTCTCCACTAGATTTCATTCTTCGTTCTCTTAATGTCTTTCTTTTAATGTCTTCAGAATCAATTTATGAAAAATGATTTTTCGATAAAATGGATAATATCGAAGTATTTAAATTATCTTATGAGGTTTCTAATCTTCCATGATAACTTCCAAATAACTAATGTGCTCTAATAAATAAATCATTTAACTCATCTATTTTTTTGGTTTTTTAAACTAGAAATTCTCTACCCTTAGAATCAAGATAGGAAGGAAAACTATCATCACTTAATTTTTCATTTGTATCCCAAACAGCCCTAACAATCCAACATAAACCTTATTTTCTACAATCGAGACCAATTTTAAGTAATTCCAATAGAAATCCTTAAATACATTTTAATAATTCTTTATTATTTTTATTTAATTTAGAGTTCTCTGTTTCTTATTTTTCTATTTATTTAAAATTGAGTTAAATTTGCATTTTGTATTTCTTATAACTATCCTTCATAGTTTCTAATTGAGATTCTATTTCATTTGATTTTCCAACTGAGGCCATATAAAAATCAACATTTGAAGCATTTTTGGATTTTTAGATTTAAGAATTGTTATTATTTCCAAATTTTCCAAGTTCTTCTTTCAATTATTTTTAAATATCCTCAATAGATCTAAGTCTATTGTATATTTCATGATTTTCCATTCTCAAAGTTTCTAGATTAAAATCATTTTTTGCCACAATCTTTTTTTATTTATCTAATTTGGAATTAATTTATTATAAGATTGAGTTAGTCTATTTTTCATAAAAGACAGCTCTCTCATTTGCATTTAAGAAATTAGTCAAATGCATTTTAATTCTTGTATGTAAACTATTCTTCAAACCATCTACAGTATAATCAAATATCAATGTATCATTTTGTTTTTCTTCATGTGATTATTTTTATCTAGCCTATTCAATATTAATTAATTCTTATGATGTTAGTGTTGATCCCTATTAAAGATACTTATCCAATTATTTTGCTAAACCCATATCTTAATGTAATAGCTCTGCTTTCTTTAAACTAGATAATTTGGACAAAGAACTTTTGATTTTAGTCTAGAAAAGATTTTAGTTTTCAGTTTATGGAGATTTATCATCAGATGATTGAGATTACAATAATTTTGGAAATGCTGGTAATATTGTTGTACCGGTTCTTTTATCTATAGCTCCTCTTCTAAATGAAGAAATTGATACTGTCTTTTAGAGCTAAGCAATTACCTATTCTACATTAAAACAAATGCTAATACTTTCTTTCTCAATCTCTAATTATTTCTTATCAAATTCTTATTATTTCTTTACTTTAATCTACTTCCACCATGTATCTAAATTTGCTACCATCAAATCATCACTTTCTGCTTTATATTATCTATTTCCTTTAAATTATTCTTCTTTATTATGTACAGGTTTTACTTACTGTGAAGTCTCATCTTCATCCAATCTTTCATAACTAAAATTAATAAAGGAGTTACATTTCTTATAGTAATAATTTACCCCCAGGTTCACTTACTAATTTGTTTCTTAGATTAGATTCTAAATCTGAGCGTTTTACTTTTTTATACAATTTTATTGGTTTCTTTTTTAGATCCTTTGGATCAGTGGTAACAATTTCATTCTAAATATCAATATATTATACCATATCTGGTTGGATAATATCATAAAATTAGATGGAATTCATCTCATCATTTAGAATTTTTTTTTTCAAGTCGTTTAATACTAACTACTCTATTTGATAATTATTTTAAGGTCGGACTTTATATTGTAGAATCTCTGGAACAGATTAAGAATTTTGCTTTTTAGACATTAAATATATTTATAATAATTCATTAATTTAATTTGCGCAAAACCCAATTTTTTTATCTATCTTATACTTTTTTGATTATCATAACTAAATATTTTGTAGGTAACATCATTCTTTTATGTTAATGTTTATTTTGTAATTTATTAAATCCCCATTTACAATCTAATTTCTTAAAAATCTTTTCTAAATCTTACAATCCATATGAAATTGATTTCAATTTCCTCTTTTATCTCAATGAGTGTAATAATAATATTTTAATGCTTTATTTCTATAACTTAATTTGAAATTAATACAATAACTCAAATATAATTGGAGATTCCTATTTCACAAATTGAAATTGCTAAAATGAATATTGAATTTACTTTTTGAATACCTTCTATAAACACTTTTGCAAATGCAAATTCTTATAGATTTTATTCAAACATTATCCATATTCAAATAATTTAATATTTACAAACCTTGTTAATCTATTCAAACCCTCTCTTCTTTGTATTTAACATTTCATAATATTAAAGTGTTGACCTAATTTACTATTATAAATCTTCTAAATCTTAGATCCAAAATGATCAAAAAATATTAGAAGTTAAGTTTGTTGAGACCAATATTTCAAGTAAACTTACATTAATAATTCTTCCTATTTTCTCTTATTTATGAGTATCTTTCTTAATTACTCTCTCTTTGCATATTATAATCTCTTATTAACTGATGTTAAGTTTCTTTAAAGAATAAAATATTTAATTTCCTAAAATGAAATAATCATCTTCTTCTTTCGAATGTTTTATAATATCATAACCAATAGAATAGGAGCATTGGTTGGTTAAATGCTCTCACAATCAACAATACTCTCTTATTTGATACTTAAGTTGGCAAAAGAAATCTTGAACCCTTCTCCTACATCTGAATTCTCACTCACACCCATTGAACATACATCATCAAAAATATTTCTCTCAAAAATTATTGATTCTTTTATCCTAATTAACTCTCTTAGATTTTTTAAGATAGGTTTTTGAAGAGCCTCTAAAAGTAATTTTGCTGCACTCTCTTAAGGGTTTGTATTTGGATTGTAATTCTCTTTGTTCTTCCTAAGCATTTTACTTTACAGAAATCTATTTGAGAGATCCTTTATCTATTTATTTGCCTTGCTGAAATCAATAGTCCGAATTGTTTACATTTTCATTTTTTTTATATTTAAATTATATAACGTTAAACTCACATTCAATATTGAAATGATGTATCAAAACTCTTACAAAATTTATAATATCATTCTTAATTATAATTAAACCATCAAACAAAATAATTCATTTTCATTCTAATAATGTAAATACTTAACAAATTTAAATTAATATTCATAATACTATCTAAAATTTATGTTATATTCTCATTCATAATTTAAGATAAATACAAAATAATTGTGATCTATATATCATAATTCTTTTATCTACCTGAAATAAATATTAGTTATTTTCCTATAGATTTAATTTGAATATGAAATTATTATAAACTTATCTCAGCCTAACAGCAAGGTAATCATATATATTAGGTTTATATTTATAATAATATGAATATTTCTAGATCTCCTGAAAAAATGATATATTTTATTGATAATTAATCAAACACTTTGAATGCATGGCTATTATTAAATGACTACTTAAGTGTGTTCCTTATGTAAAGAACCTTCAGACTCCTGTTGTAAGGAATGTACCATAAAAGGACTTCTATGCTTAGCAATATCAATTTTAAGTATTATCTCATTGATATTTTGGATGCCCAATACTTGGTAAGTTGAAACGTCTATATACATTATGGCAATAATCTTTTTTATTGCTATGATAAGATTTCTAATTGGAGCTACCTTGAAAGTTGAAATAAAAAGATAAGTATAAAAAAACAATAAAGGCTATAATATTGAATTTTAAGGTTAATAGGGAGAATGAAAAATTATATAAAAATAGTTGTTTATTCAATATAATCCTGAATTAAGATAAATTTTCTTAATATTCAATCTAATTAGAATTAGAAAATTTTTTATTTTAAGTAACTAGTCATTTTTAATTTTATATTTGTTAAAAATTTATATAGAAGGAATAAAAATATATCCTAAAAATTAGGTTGATTAAAGTGACTATAATAATTATTTAAATCAAGCTTAATTCAGTGTGTTAATTGATATTAATTTTAATAATTAAACTAACCTATCAAGTAGATGCAACTATATTATAATTGTAGTCATTTTTAAATGTATTCAACACTTAAGCACCAATGTTTATGATAATATTTGTAAGATATAGATACTTCAAAACTAATAGTTGAATTATCCTAACTTAATAAATATAAAATCATATATATATATATTTTTAAAATGTATTCTTATTATATTATTATTTCTCAATTATTTTATCTAGATCTATTTCTCAAAAATAATATTTATTAGACAATTTGAAAAAAAAATAAATTTGGTAATTTAAAGATAAATTTATATTGAAAATGATATGGATTTAATGAAAATATAAATTTATACTTTTTAAATTGAAATAAATCTTTGGTCCTAATTTGTCTATCTATAAAAATTTAATGAATTTTTAATCTAAAAAAAAGAAGTATATTTAAAGAATTAAAATTATAAATGTAAAATAAAACAAATATTTATCAAATATAATCATAGAAAATGAATCAAGATAATTCAAATGGATTCATCTCTTCCAAATATCCCATGTTTTTGTACAAGCGAATAATTACACCTTTAATAATAATAAGATAACTTTACTTTCTTAATTTACGATTAATTTATCAAATGGTCCTATTTATTTTAGGATTTTTCTAAAATTCGTTTTTTTTTATAGTTTTACATTTAAAGCTGCTATAGATTTTGTGTAAATAATTAAATCAATAAAATTTTATTCAGAGAAAATTTCTATTGAAATTTAATCTTCATTAAGTTTAGACAAAAATGTCATTAATTTGATGAGCAATTAATTAAACATTGAATTGATTGTAATTATAGAAAAATCAGTATCAACATGATATTAACATTAAATTTGAATATTATAAGCTTTTTGATATAATTTAATAAAGTAATCGATTTTTGAATTGATATTGCAAGATGTGAGGCCAATATCCTTAGTAATAGAAAATTTGGTTAAAATGTACATTAATTTAGTTTACATTTTATATAATGAATTTTTGTCAATATTGGATTTATTAATTAAACTAAGTTGAGCTTACAGAAATTTATTTATACCATCTATGAATACTTTAATTCCTTTATCTAGTTTTTAGATTTTTTATTTTTATGATAAAATAATTTATTGTTTCTAATCAATTACAATCATGAACATCAATTCGGTTATATAGAATTCAGAATATTTAATAATTAATTTTTCATTAGGCTTTCTTATATTATTTAATTCAAGGATTTTGTTCACAAGTAATTTGTTATTATGAGTGTTAACTCTATTAAAAATAAAATCTTCTAAAGTAGTCCCAAATATCACATATTTTCTTAATAAGGCCTTTAGGTTATGTTAATTTTATTAGAATGGATTGAATTAGGAAAATTCTTAAAAATTCGAGAGTTTGATTTGAAATGACAAGTGATTCTGATCAAATGTAAAATAAGCAAAAGGGTTATCCAGCAATAAGGGAATAATCATTTCTTTTGGATTCTAATGATAATAATAAAACTACCTTAAGAATTATCAGTGATAGTGAATAGAAATGATTATCTATATTATTTATTGGTTCTTTACAAGACAAAGATGGCCATAAATGCAATCAAAAATGTATACAAGTATGTTTATAGTGATATATTACCATTACTAATTTCAGCAATCAGAATTTTTATTATCAAGTTATTAATTAGTTGGATTAATGCACACTTGAAATCTGAAATCAGCATTATTATCACATGCATTGTCATCATCATCTACCCAAAAAGATAAGCTTCCTGAAAATCATAACCAGAATTAACAGTGATCTAGTATACCATTAGAATGTGATTTATGAAGATGAGGTAGTTGTCAATCCATGACTTTTTATAATAGAGTATAACGAAAGTTGTGATGAGTACTAAGATCCCTAACCCCAGGAAAATATAAAGAGTTATATATTCTTCAAAGATAAAGGATAGTATAGACCTAAGAACACAAATAATAAAGCTGATCAGGCTTATGCCTTTGAAAACAGGAATAGTAAATTTGTATCTATTCTCTTAGTATTTTAATTCTAATTCCTTAGCGTTAAATGAAAGTGTGAACTTATTCATAATAAATAATAATAATAATAATAACATCTTATTGAATATTTTTATGATCTTTAAACCATATTATTAATTCTATAGCTCTTTTTATATTGAATAAATAATTCCAAACGAAATTATCTTCATATACGTCCAATTTTACTACTTAAATTTTTACTCTAAGATCTATTTTTTATATCTTGTATCTTATTAATGTAATTTAAAATCATTGATGTGGAACTGCATCAATAATTATTGATAATGAAAAGATATTTGAATAGAATTTTGATAATTAGAGTATTGTAATAAAATCAAGGTTAACAAATGATTTTTAGTTTATAAATATTCTAATTATATAATTCATTAATAAAAGAATAATAGTAGATTTAACAAATATTTTAGAAAGTATTTTAATATTGATATAAATCAAAATTTTATAAATTAAATTCTTAAAGAACTTCTTTTGGTTAAACAAAAATTTCATATTTGATGAAAAAATTAATTTTATTAAATCATTTTTAATAAAAGTGCATTCTAAAAAATGATGAAATTAAGATAGATTTAAATCTTTAAATGTATTATAATAGTAAATAGAAGTAATTATTATAATTAATTAATAAATTTAAATTCTCTCCATAAAATTCAAGAACAAATAGTTGTCCATGTCTTATAAGCTAATATACATTATGCTTTTTTCTTTTCAATTTATAATAAATCATAGTTAGCATGAGCAATAAAATAATTTTATCCTTTACCATCTGGTAAAGTAGGTGAATAATTAAAATTATTTATGCATATTCTTGAAAATTAATCACAAGTAAAAGTTTATCCAGTATCTGTGATGGTTTATGTATCATCACTGATTTGAAATAGTTTAAGCTATGTTTGGTCTAGTATTATGGAAGTATCTGAGCAATAATAAACAAATTTAATTAAGGAAAAGGAATTATCATAATTATCTTAGGTATCTACATATGTAACACTTGCTCCTTTGAATGGTCGAATACAAACAACGTCAGTGTAAGCTCTAATAATACCAAATTGTTCTGGGGGATATGAATACACCATCACATAACCATTACTGGTATAAGCATAAGCATTCCAATCAATAGTAAAAGTATGCCCCTAGCCTAACAATTTTATTTAGTTTTTAAAATAAGGTGCGATGGCAAAGTTGATAATATAATGATTGGATTAATAGGAGTTGGGTTGAAATATTGTCATTCTAGTTAAAGCAACAAGAGCAAGACTCCAAATTTTAGGTAGGATAGCATTTCTAAGGGCTATAGTAGACTAATGCATGACAGTCCAATCTCTAAGTAGCTACAAAGCTTAGTAGACTGTTCGTTCAATGTAGAAGGGATAAGATTTTTGTTCGGTAATTAGAACATCTCTTGTAACTGGCTCTAAATATTTATCTAAGATAGCATTCAGTTTGTTTTGAAAAGAGGATTCACTTGTTTCCTAAGATACCAGCCAAGGGTTGATCGTATACAATCTGAACATATTTTTGACACTAATACTAACATCTAAACTTGCCATAGCAATATAGTCTTCATTTGTATAATCAACGTATCCATCGAAATTCATGGTAAATCTTACAAAAGCATAATTCAATTTTCCTAGACCTTTATCACAACAAACATTATCATATTATAGACTAAATGACTCAAGGGAATCACATACTGTGTTTGCACCACCAGTTATTAATGATCCTCCTGTTCTACAGGCAGCTACTTCATTTATAAGATAACATGGTAAAGTTAAACAGGCGGGAGGAATGATAGTACTAATTTATTATTCTCACGTTCTACCTATCCCAATAACACCAGCCTTAACCGTTAAGTGGATCTATTCCACAATTTGCTATTGTTAATGTTGAACAGGGTCTTTATCCAACATATATTTAAGCATATAAGGTTATGATGAAGATAAAAATCAAAACAAACATAAATTTATTAATCATTTTTAAATATAAATTAATAGTTCTATTAAATGAGACTCAGAAAGGTAAATTAAATTTCTCTCTATTCCATTACAATACGTCGAAGTTAGAGAATCTGAAAAATTATATTATTATAGCACTTATTCTACACATATTTACATATTCTATGTTAATTAAATGAAAAGGGATGCATAGACTTTTATATATCCCATTCATTTGATAAACTCATATCTCATCAATCCTGTAGCAATATTGATTTGATTTGTAGAGTGTACACATGAAGACCCATCCCATTAACTAGAATTCAAGTGATTATTTTATGATTTAACTTATATACTTTTATATTTCCTTTCATAGATCGTACTCATTTATTAGCATTGACTATTAGAAATAAAATTTATCTAAAATATTATATTATTTAAATAATCATGGCAGATTATTTGTACATATTGAACCTGTCCATAAACATTGAGGCTATTTACATTGATATCTCTTTGTAATACTTGTGCAAGCTGTTAAAGTTGTACCAATAAAATATTAGGTGTTTGCTGTTAAAGGATAAATCTGGCAAGTTGATTTTAAAGTCACGACTGAATCATAATTACAATCTCCAAAGGCTCCTACTGTCAACGCTCTGATTTAAGTTTCTTAAAGAGTTGCTTTATTAAAAGAATAGAGATATATAGCTGGAATAATAGACAAATCATAAGGGAATGTGTATATGATTCCATAAGTCAAACTTAATGGGTTGTGCCCAGAATCATATACATTTATTTCGTATACTTAAGTCAACTATCCTTCAAAACCGAATTAATGTATGTCATAACCAAGAAGTTAGACATATCCATTATATATATATTATGTCCATTTGAATGTAGCCGTATGCTTTCGACCTGACAATTCCGCTTGTAATCTCGATAAAGACACTTAACTTAAACTATACAAAGGATAAATTGCTGTATAATTGCTTCCTATTATTCTAAATCTTTCGAATAAGTTATCCACAATTTACCATACTTTTGTAATCATTGGTTTCTTATTTGTGTTGATTAAAGTTGTATCATCCTTTCATAATATTAATCATAAAATACTCTCAATTATTATAACATATAAGCTATTGCCTTTTCTTGATCATATGTCCAAAAAGTATCGTATAAAAATAAGGAACTATATTTGACATATATGTCTAGGGTCTAATCTAATTGCACCATATTTTATTTTAATATTTAAATTGTGTAGATTTAGTTTAAATATCCATATTGTGGAAAAAGACTATTCCACAAAGCCAAAGTAATTCCATCTTAACTTTTGTCAGGATATCCACTTTTTGGTTCTTAGTATCTGATGTAATGCTAAACTAATTCATTAGGATCATCACTCGGTTCATTGCATACATTAGCATATAATTAATAGTAGAATGCATCCATTTCTAATGCATTGCAAATGATTGTTGGAGGTGTATGTAATACTCCAGTTGTTCTACAGGCTGCTATTTCATCAATTTTATAACAGTCTTCAACCTAACAAATTGAACCATCCCAAAAACAGTATCCAAGATTTTAACAAGTACTTTGAGTAAGTTTACTTGAACATGTTTGATCTCCAACAAAAGAATTTACAACATTCAAAATTACACTAATGAAAATAATCATCTATTTATATTTAATTATTAAAAATTATGATTATTTCTGAATAATATAAACCTGCTTACTAAATATTTATTATTATTATAATATTTTAAAAACAAACTCTTAATATTCCAAGTACTGAATATATAGATATTAAAGAAAAATGAAGTATAAAAGTTATTCATATTTTCAATTGATGTCATCTTTGAGTATTTTGAAACCTTGGAGGTGTATTTATTCCAATATATTGATTGTCTTAATTTATACTTATATTCCTATCCTTAAATTTCGAATAATATTATTCTATATATAAATATAATTTTATTGATACTTATAATCATTAGAGAATTTCTTAAGATATCAAGCATTTATAATACAAGTATTATGAAATAATTGAGTACTAGTACTCCTCCAAAGATTTAATTTAATTGTTCATATTTTTAGATACTTGAAGTGTAAAGTTCAAAAATAAGATATAAGAAATGAGTTCCCCAAAGATTTACTAATAATAACTTATATTTTAATTAAAAATAGTTTTTCTCAATTATAATTAATATAAGCTATATACCAACAATCAAAGAGGTCAATAACAATTAAAAAATCTAATTCTTTATCATTAACATCAATATAAAGATATAAGTAGTATTTAATAAAACAATAATACGAATTTACTTTTATTTTCTATAATATTTCTGAATTTTGAAATGGCAAATTGTAACAAATACAAAATAGATTAATATCTATATACTATATTAATTTAAAGTTATCCATACATAAAGTTAATAATTAAAATAATTCAAAAAATAACTTAATTAATAAATTAATTATTTTTATAATTTTTAAATTAGTTTCTTATTAAATTAATGAGGTCGATTTTAACTAATTCTTATGAGAATATATATTATTAAACGTAATGTTGAAGAAATAAGAATCAAAATAATTATGTAGATAAGTTATCTAACAATATTATCCTGTACTTAGGATCGATTGATTTCTTATTAGAATTATTCGTCATTCTGAATATCAAGTTTTTAAAATAAAATCATTAAATATGGTTAAAATAATTCTAAAAAAGTTTCAAAATATTTTGGGGTTAAAATTTCAAAATGTTTTTGATATGCTATC
This sequence comes from Paramecium biaurelia, assembly GCA_000733385.1. Taxonomy (NCBI): domain Eukaryota; phylum Ciliophora; class Oligohymenophorea; order Peniculida; family Parameciidae; genus Paramecium; species Paramecium biaurelia. The sequence continues at coordinate 150,244 of JPFL01000042.1, read as the reverse complement.
ATTTAAAATAGAAATAATATTTCAATATATTTAATTGATTAAACAAATATAAAGTTGATTATAAAGATTATTGTATAAAATTACAATAATAGATTAAATGATTATAATAAATAATCATACACAATTATAAATTGATATTATAGAGTAAAATAATTAATAAGTTAAATCTATTTTTCATAGATTATTGTACTATCATTAAATAACATGATATTTAGATATTAGTCAATACATGATTGATAAAGGTGTAGTTTGATTATAAATTATTGATAATCAATTTATGATATTGATTATTTATTTATTGTATAATTAAGCTTACCACAATCAGATGTAAATTAGTGTTTAGTATTTACATAAAATAATTATAACTATTCTTTTTCTATATTAGATTCATAATTTTTAATAATGATATGGAAATGTCTCTGATTTGAATAATACTTATCAAATTTATTTTATTTAATTTAAAAATGCATAGAAGGTTTATAAGCACAAGTGTTTCCACATACAAATAAATGTTCTATTAAACAATTGGAATTACATCCATCATTATCTAGTAGATTACCATCATCACATTCTTCTTCTAATGTAATATAACCATCCCCACAAATACTTTTACATGAATTATCAAGATATATGTATCCTTTATCAGGTAGACAATTTGAACATTAATTGTTATTTTCAGCACAAATTATACAATTATATGGATTAATTTTACAAGTTTTACATATAGGAGAGCATTTATCACAAGAATAATCATTTTTTATATAATATCCATCTTAACATTATACACATTCTTTCTAATAACAAATCTAACATATTTCAGTTTAACATTTAGATTAAGATAATTTACATTAATGACATCCATCACGTTATATTTATATTCCATTGTCACATTCTTCATTCCATTATATAATTCCATCACCACATTTAGCATAACAATAATGATTGATTGGAGGATTATCTAATAATTAACAATCATAACATAATTAATTTCCAATATCATAAAATCCATCTTAACAAACACATTCAAAATAATCCATTTACAAATTTTTTCTTTTTCTTTCTTATGTACATTTAGTACATTTATTAAATTCTGAAGAATAATTGCATTCTAAGCAAGTGTAATGACAAGATTCACAAATTTCATTCTTTTAATAATAACCTTATTTGCATATACATTAATTTTAGAATGTCAATATTCTAAATTACAATTCATCACAAGCAATACAAGTTTCATAATCTTTACAATTTTTACAAGTTGTATTACATTCTAAAATTATAATGATATTTTACATAAACATATATCATTAATAAAATCATGATAATATCCATCTTAACATATACAATCATTTAGATTAAGAACTCTATGTTATGATAAATAACATTCAGTACATATAAATTCTTTGTATTAACATTGTTTACATTTTGATTAACATTTTTAACATTATAAATTTCCACCTTATTCATAATATCCCTCTTAACAAACACACTATCCTGATTCCAATTTCCTATATTCAGTTGATCTACATGATTAGCAATGATTTATAGTTTAAATACAAGTTAAACATTATTCTCCACAAGGAATACAATTTTATTCTTAATTTAAAATAAATCCATCTTAACAATAACAATAGTCTACATTTCTTACTTAATATTGATCATCACAAGTTGTAAACATCCACTATTATATATTAGTAGGATCTTTAAGTTGGATATTCAAATCATTTTATGTGTAATATTTTAGTTTGCTCTTATAATAACATCCACCAGAGAAAAGAACAAAACCTTCTTTACATTCTAGACATTAATAAAAAAGATTGCATCTAATACACTTCTTAAGACACTCTCTACACTCAAAGTTAACATAATAATAATTTTATGGACAATACATGCTTTATTATTTTGGTACTATACATCCTAATTCTTGAGTACATTCTTCACAATTATATGTACATTTTGAAGATACTATCAAAAGTTCTGATATTAATATTTTGCAATGTATAAATGTACATCCTTTACGTATAATGTGCAATTTGGAAATCTCTCTTGCATGTTCAAATTCAAAGCGATTATTTTATAATTCAAAAGCATAATCTAATAATTCCTCAACTCCGATTGAAGTAGTTAAAGGTTTCATATTAGATACATTAAAAGTGAGACTATAATTAGCTAATTTGATTATAATTTATTCATCTATATTTGCATCTACAATGATCAACTTAAAATATATTTCTATAGTTTTAGTTATTTTAATTTCTCTTTCTATATTTCTATTAACTAGTTCATATGTACTATTTTCATATTTAAAATAAATGTCTGAAAACTCTATATAGAACCGATTGTTTGATAAAAATTCCAAATTTGAGGTATAATTAAAATATTGTAAATCAATATATTTCTCTTTAATTTTATCCTAACATACATTATTATCATCTATGGTTCCTAATGGACATTGTTTCAAACAATTTGATTGATGAATTTTATTTTAACATTTCAATAATTGAAGTTGAGTAATTTAAATATTACCTAAAGCCCAAGCTGGGTTTTATTGTAACGTGAATCTACCTTAAATTTTAAAGGTATCAATTTGTGTTACATTATAATACATTTGATAGAATTTGTAGATCTTACATTTTAAATATAAGGAAGTCTGACAATCTTCCAATTCATCTAAGATTCCGTAGGATATGTATTTTTTTAATTCAAATCCATTTATTGAAAAACACAATATACTTGCGACATATTCATTATATAGTATAAAGATTGTAAAATCTATTCTTATATCTATTGGTTCAAGAATGTTAATATTAAAATTAGAGTATTCTAATCCTTCATTTTAGATAAATGGTCCGGTTTAAATTTTATTATCTATCATAATCTCTTTAGTTGTATTAGTTGTATTATAATCTAGAATGATATTGTTGACATCTCCATTAGAAATTGTCAATAACTTCTTCTTTCTTTCAAATTAAAGTTAACTATTATATTTATTCCCTAAATAATTGTATTGATAATTAAAGTCAATAATGTTATTATTACCATCATCAATTTTTAGGCATTAATTGGAAAAATTTTGATATTACTCTTCACATTTTAAGCAATTTTCGGTTAATAATTAACAAATTTCACAATTATAGGTGCATTTCAATATAAAAATCTATAGATTTCTAATCAGATATTTAATACTTAATTAAATCACTATCTCAATAAAGTTTTATTGTTTTGGAATTTAATCTAATCTACAGATAAAATCTATATTATCATTGGCTAGACTTGTACAAAGAATCTAAGAAAAATTTGTTTAATAAAATAATCCCTTTAAGTAGCCTTCATTCATCTAAGAAATCTACTACATTAGTTTTATGTCTATCATAATTCTTATTTATGAATATCCAATATTTGTTGTTGATAAATTGTATATTGATTAGTATTGAATATAATTAGTATTATCCAAGTTTATATTTATTGGTTGATTTTAGATGATAGGTTTTAAATCATCATCTAATAACACCCAAACTGGTTATGCTTTAACAGATAAAATTAAAAAAGTTAGTCTCAAAATTCCAACAAAAATTATATTCATTTTAATATTTACTACGCATTTATAATTAGAGATATAAGTTTTCACAAATATATAGCCAATCAAATTTAATAAACAATAACAACTAAATAATGATCAAGAAAAACCATAACAATAACTATTATAAATTTCATCCATTCTTATTAAGATATTATAAATATTTATATTAATATTAATATATACCTTAAATCCAAACAATGTCTTAAAATATATAAATATTTAGAATAACAAAAAATATAATTTTCATAATTAACATAACGCTAATAGTTTCAATTAACTAAATTTTCAGGTACATTGCTTTAAAGTCTAATTTGGTTAAGATTGAATCTCTTTTTATTAGTAGAGTTAGTAATTTGTGTTACCACTTAAGATTATTAAGATGGTAATCTTGGTGACCAAAATTATGAATGTTGATGAACTTTCTCAGGTGATTTCATCTGTGAAAGTAGAATACTTCTACCCATATCTTAAAGTACTAATTCAGTAGCAGATAATCCTCTCTTTCTATCATCTTCAGTTTGATTTTTGGGTCTTGTAATACTTATAGTCATTCTTGCATTTCTATCTTAACTAAAAGAATATCAAAATTATTGTTTACCCTGTAGATTAAACATCATTATCAAGATTGTTATAAATTTATTAAACATTTCCAATAGAAAATTATCTCTATTTTTAAAATGGTTTTCTCCATTCAGATTATCTAACTTATTCTATAAATCCATTTATAGTTTATCTTTAATTTAAAGAAGATTATTAAGAATTGGTTGGATTATTGTCTGTTGGAATAGTCTCTTTTTACTATTTATCTAATTAAATTCTACATTTTTAACATCCTTTTTAATAACCTAATCTATATTATTCTTATGCTTTCTTTTAATTTTTCTCTACTTAAACACCTTTTTCATATACTTTTCCTCTCATATAATAAGTAATTGTCCAATCCTTATTATTTTCTTCGATTTGATCAAGCAAAGAAAAGAAATCTTCAATAGCAACTTCATTTTTTCTTAATGCTTAAAATCTTACACTTAGTAATTTCTAAGCACATTTAAGATCACCTTTCATACATCCTTATTCAAAAATCAAATCAGCCATAACTTAATTCTATTCTATTTAATTTTATAATCCCTAATGAAGTAGTAATCCTAAATCATAAAAAGCAGGTAAGTAATCTTGATTTTTGGCTTAATTTAATAAAGGTTAAATCAATTAACTTCGATTCTACAAGTTAAATAAAGAATTTACTTGATAAAGTGGTTATTTACACATGGTTTGATAAAGAAGAGCCAATTTATGCATAGCTTAAGTAGAATTTTTATTTTTAGCTTATTTATAATAAAATTCAGCATTAGAATAATCTTTTTCTAAGGTATCTAAAGAATTATTATTATAATTGTACAATCTTATAATTAAAGTCCATTAGTATAAAGATCTCCCAAATAGATCATTGATTATAAATGATCTAATTCTGCAGCTCTTTTTAATAGAGTTAATGCAAATGTACAATCATAATTTCGATTATATACATCACTTGAACATTTACTTACTATTGTATTATTATCATCTTTATCAGAGAATTTATCATAAACTTTTCCTTCCTTAAAATATATATTAATAAAATACCAAAACCAATTTAGAAGAATGATATAAACTAAATGTATTTCTTTGATCGGCACTCTTTTTAAAGTAATTAAAAGCCTATATGATTAATTAGTATTTATAACTTAATCATAATCTTTTGGACATGTAATCCCTTCTAAGCAGATTTATCCCATTATTGCTTAAGCTATAGGATTATTTTCTTCTGCCATTTTAGTATACTATTAAAGGGCTGCTATTTAGTCTTTCTCCCTACCAAGTCCTGCAAATAATTCATGAGCATTTCTTAATCTATAATCTATCAATGATTAGACTTTAGTCGCTTAAACAGATTTTAATTATTATGTTTGTTAGAGTCTTTGTGATGTCTATTTTAAATCACATCTCTATATTAAAGTATCTAACCATTGATCTATATATTAAGAAATTTCAGTAGATATGATCTCTTTATTTATTATTATAGTCTTATTTTCTAAACAATGTAATTATTCCCAAAAAAAACTTAGTTAATCCAATTATCTCATGTATTTATCATATTATTTGAAAGAAGCATCTTTACCACATAATTACATTTTATCAACTTATTAACAAGCTTCGAATGCCTCTTAAATTGTTCGTATGGTATCTCTTGCCAAATAATGTAATTATTAATTCACTTTGATGGTAACTTAATACTACTAAATGCTGTAATTCTTCAGAATATGAGACATTTTAAGGAAAACCGATGATGAAAATGCCTTTCTAGGTTAATCAATATTCGAACTCATTTACACCTATGACATCATATCAGCTAAAATTAATGTTTATATATGTACATATCTATTAATGGGCTATTACATATTTAAAGACATCATAGAATTGTTGATCACTTTCAATTGGCTATTATGGCAACAAGAAATTCATACTTAATTTGTATTCGAGATCAACATTTGAATTTGTTCTATTATCTTTTGTATCAATTTATCTTTATGTAATACCATTTTTTCATTTGCAATCTCGGTAGATAAAAGAGAAGAAAGAGTATATTGTTATTATTTCATATTTTAAACTTTTTTTTATAATAGTCCAAAAGTTTTGGTTATTTCTTTTTTTGATCTTTTACTAGGGTCTACCAAACATCATCTAGCTTTTCTTCCAATTAATACTTACTAATTTTTGACAAGGAACTATTTGCATCTTTTACATATTATTTTTATAAATCTCGTATTTTAGTGAATTTATGTTCAGAACTTGCTTTATTATTAATAACATGTGAAAATGTTTCATTAACATTATTTAAAATACGTTAGATTTCTTGATGTTAATTTAATCCTCTTCTTGGCAATTTCTTTTACTTTTATGGAGCATCCACTTCTCTAATGATGTCAAATTTTACATCTGGATAATACATTTTCTAAACATTTTTCACTTTTAACATTCTATCCTATGATGAATGAACTGAATGATCTTATTTTCTTCTATCTTTCCTTTAACTACTCTCTCCCTCTGATTAATGTGTTAAATTAGTAGTCTATTTTCTAGTCAGTACTCTACTTGAAACTGAATTTGCAATAATATCTTCAATAAAACCAAATTATTATCTTCTTTTTTGTGGTGATACAAGAGCCTAAGAATTTAAAGGATATCTAAGCATTTTTGATAAGCCAATACTTCTCTTTAATTACTATTGTGTTGTTTAAGATTAAGATTATGTTTCCTTTGGTATTGCAGGTAGTCTTGTTGTTACTTTATCAAATCTCAAACTTAACATTTCTTTCTTGGATGAACTTGATAAAGATTGATAAGATCTCACAGATTAATCAAGTACACTGTTTAAATGTTTTTTCTTGAATCTATTAATTATAGTTATTAAATACTTTTGCATTTCATAATGCATCTATTAATTGTTGTCTAAATGGTATATATTATTTTCAATAAAATCGAATTTTATACGATCTGTTTTTAGAACATCTATTTCTTCAAGATACTCATCAGATGAGAAATCAAAGATTAATTTCTTTGGGAATTACCATCCATATTTCTATTAAAAGGTTTCTTTCATAGCTTATATTCCATTTAATAATTCATCTATTTCTTAAATTGAAATTTCTTATCTCTTAGATGTTCTCTATTCTTTAATACACAATCCAATTTATTTCTATTTTTTTATTCCTTAAATTTAAAGTCTTCTAAGTTCTTTTAATTGAGATTCTCTATTCCTAATTTCTAATATAAGTTATTGTCTTCTTTCAACATTTTAACATTATAATAGATTAGCTTCTTTGGTAATCTCAATTAGATGCTCTTTAATTTCATACCAATTCTTTAATCGATCTATCTGTTATTCAAATTAATATTTCTTGAAAAGTGATTCAGTTTCATACCTTAATTTTGCTTTTTGATTTTTCTATTTCTTAAAGACGGGAATTATATTTGTCTAATAAATCTTGAGAAGGAGATTTAGGTTCTTATTCATCAAAGTTCCAACTCTCCTCCATTGAGGAGTACATTTTAATATATTTTATTATACAGAATTAATAAATTAATTTAAGTTTACATTGCGAACAATTATAAATAAGATATATATATATATATTTAAAATGGATTTCTCATTAATAAAGGTATGCAGCATAACAGGATTGTTTGTATATTTTTTGATAGGTAAATTATGTTTAATGTGTGTTTGGCCAGATAAAATTGAAGAGAGTAATTATTGAATTAAGAATAGAACAATTTTTCTTCGTTGTATCATTATACATAGTTCATTTGATCACATACATAATTGTAAATGCATTTTATTTTGTTTGTTATGAGAGCAAGAGTAAATACATAAGCTAAGCTAAAATCGAATAGGTATAAATTATAGATAATGAATTTAGAAACCATGGCCTTGGGATGGAAAGGATTCTAAGGTTTGGGAAGACATGAAACGTCTATTTTGGAAGAATGTGTTTATTAATCAATTTATTATGATTGGAATAGCATATACAGCTAGTTGTTTTAAATTAGATACTCGATTCGATCAAAGTTATCCAACAGTATTTGAAATAAGTTGGCAAATATTGGTATTTGGTATTATAGAAGATGTATTATTTTATTTCAGTCATCGATTACTGCATACTCCATACTTTTATGGAAAAGTGCATAAAGTACATCATATTTATAATATAACAGGTAAATTTATATTAAATTCTATGAAAAGTATCTTGGTCAGCAGAATTCGCTCATCCTTTAGAATATATTCTAGGCAATCTAATTCCAGTAATTGCAGGTCCAATTTTATTAGGATCATAGACTCATATGATTACAATCCTTGTATTTGTTGGATTGGCTACTCATAAAACATTATCAGATCATTCAGGTTATAATTTTGCATGGGATGTGTACCAATATTTACCTTTAACAACTCATTCTGAATTCCATTCTAAACATCATAGTTTGAATACTGGAAATTACTCATCTACATTCACTTATTTAGATGATCTCTTAGGAACAACTATTAAGAAATGAATGTACAATTCAATTTAATCAATAAATTCAACAATTTTCTTTATATTTTTAAAGTTGTCTTTGTTATTTATTATAAGAGATTCCAATTAAAACTTCTAACTTCTTTATTATAATAAACTTAAGTAATCCTTCTTTATTATAAATATATATAAAAATTAATGATCCGTTTTCATTATTTTTATTATTAATGTACAAATTCATCGCTTTGGCATTGATTGTTTCATCTGTATTTGCTGTTCAAAAGGACACCAAAACAATTTTGGCAGAAATAGACGCTGACAACTTTGGAAACACTATACTCTCAACTGTCCAAATGTATTTACAAGCAAAAGGAAATGCTGAAGAAATCTTGGTGTTACTTAATTAAGTCTTGGCTGGACTAGTTGATGATTAAAATAAACATGATAACGTTATTAGAGTAGACAGAGCAGCTTGCACTCGTATTGTTACAGATTTAGAAAACTCTATTGCTTATCATACAGCTTAAGTAGTTGCCAATGCTTAAATGAGAGAAGATAATGAAAAGGCATTAGCTGAAGCTGAAACTGATGTCAGATAAACTATTTAAGTAATAATAATAATATAATAAAAGGATATTGAAAGCAATGAAAGAACATTTGCTTAAGAGGAAGCCAACAGAGATAAGGCACATGAAACTTGGGTTAGAAAGAATGGAGAACATGATGATGCCATTGCAGCTGTTGATGAAGCTACCAAATTAGTATAACATCTTTCTTTAGGTGCCACATTTGCTGAACTTAAACCAAAATTTGAAGCTGTATAAAAGAGATTAATTGAAAATGAAAGTCATGGTGCTCTTTTCTAACCTATTGTCACTGCCTTAACAGAATTAGCTTCAAAGGTTGATTAAAAGGCAATCTAAAGAATTCTTTAATTACTTTCATAACTTAGATAATAATTAGTAGAAGCTAGATCAGTTTTAGAAGTAATGAAATATCGTAATACTTTTAGGATACTGAGAATAGATAGGCTTAAAGATGGGTTGAATTTTCCACTCATTTGAGTAATGAGCATAATAGATTAATTGATAGAAAGAATCAATTGGAATAATCAATTCAAACATTCAAGACCAATATTGATACTGCCACTCATTTCTATGAAGTTCATCAAGTAAGAGATTATAAATATATTAAATTCTAGTTGGAAGTAGAATAAGCATAAGAAACATTAGATGCTGAACATGAATGGTGTGACCTTCAAGAAAATACTTATAGTGTTTAATCTTCTGAGAGAACAAAATAATAAGAAATTGTCGAGAGAATATTAGAACACTTGACTGAAAAATTAACAGCAACATCCCAATACCTTGGTGGCAGATTCTGAGATTAAAACATAAATATTAAATATTATTATGGGACAACAATAAACTTAAGAACAAAGACCATTAAATGAGTTAATCAAAGATGTAGCTACATTTAATCTATTGGCTAAGTATTCTAATATAGTAATTTAAGATCCCCAACAATTAAATCAAGCTTGGGTAAATAATTACTAGCAGAAGTGACAAAAAGAAAACAAGATTTATTTGATTCTCTACCATTTCTTAAAAAGTAGGATGATCTATGCATAGGAATATTTATTGAAAAGGACTATTTTTAAATTACATAGCAGAAATTCTACTATTGCAAACAATTATTGGAAGATTTTTCATCTATATTAATGGTAGATCCATAAAAAGAAGAAGGCACTTGCTAAATATGTTTTGAAAAAAAAATAGACAAGTTACTTCCTTGTGGTCATAGTTATTGTTAAGATTGCATAGAAGGATGGTTTACAGTCAAAGAATAAGATTCCTGTCCAATGTGTAGAGCCCAATTAACCAAATAAAAAATGAAAAATGAATCTTATGTTGTACCAAATGAAGCTGAGTTGATAGATTCATTTAAAGAATAACTTTTTCTATAATTCAGCTAACAGAAATGAATCAATTATTAATTTGTTTAATTATTGTTATGGATTTCGAGCACTCACACGAATTTACATAGAGAGTAGAACTAATAATTAGAAATGTAACATATGTAATTCTGAACAAATTTAGTTCTTACATATTTCAGAGGAAGATAAACATAATTGGAAAGAGATTAATTAAAAATTAGATTACCTACAAAATTAATTGGTGGAAACACAAATGTATTAAATATACAATTATCATAAGGAACATTCTTTAATATTTAAAATAGAGTTTTGAAACTATTAGAGAATAATTATAATGTGATCTAGATGGCATTTAGATTTAGACATAATCTAAGTATTTACAATAATTACCTCTTTTGAAAACTGATGAAGAGAAAGTGAATGAAAGAATAGATTAAATAGGTTTAAATATAGAAGAGATTGAGAAAAGTTTAGTGAATAAAATTGATTTAATTAGTAATAAAGTAGAGAATATTAGAAATTATAGACAAGAATTACATGAGTAGATTAAATCATTTGATGGTATTGTTATAAAATATATTATAGCTAGGATGGAATCTTAATGGTAAGGTTTGGCTAATGTTTCTGATCAATTTTGGTTATTTAAGAAGTAATTTGAGCCTCTTTTGATAGGAACATTGTAATAGAAAAAAAAATACTCTCTATTTACATGAGGATTGATTTATTTGTATTATTAATAATGTACTATATTGATTAAATTGTTTGCTCATTAACCGATTAAGGCAGATGCAGTCTTTGATACACTATATGTTTAGAGATTTATGTTTACTATTTCCAATTTGATGGCAATTTTTGGGTTCTTCTATAATATCTGCTTAGTCTATGAATTCTGCTTTCAACCAAAATCAATCTGAATTTGCTTGTAATATCTCCTCTATTCTTTTCTAAATGCTTTCTGATTTAGACTGCCTTTTTGATCAAAGCATATAAATCTTCAGGGATTTTTGGTGCACAACCTTTATAATAAGGTTATAGTTACCTCTCTTTTTTAAAATTCTCAAGATTTTTTGTCCAGTTAAGAATCTAGTTTATGGAATTCCTTATTGATCTCTTAAATAAACACCAATTTATGATCCATTAAGACCTGAATTTATATTATTCTTGTACCTTTCTTTGCCAAATTTACAATCTAATCAACGATGGACTTTGATGAAAGTGTCAACCACTTTGGTGCTTTTCTTTTGTATGGAAGGGCTGATCCAGAGATACCCTTTCCTTTTCCCTTGGCTTGCATACGTCCCATAATTTATTTAAAGATTTAATTTTATTTTAAATTTTATCCATTAAATGATTAAAATCACTCATGCTTGTAGAATACCTTGGGCTTCTCGATAGAGTTGCTTTTTTTTTACAATTAATAATTTTATACATTCCATGATGCCATAAAGACGGTTCGAAATTGTTATCATCATCAATGAAGAAGAATTTCTTATCCAATTCAGGTACATCAAACTTATTTTCCCAAATTGGTGCACCATCCAATAATTTACTGATTTCAGATTTTATACTTCTTTGATAAAATGATACTGCTGTGATTCTCTATTTATTTATTCTCAATACCTTGAACCAAAGAATGTAACACCAACTATAGCAACCTTAAAATAAATAGCTAATTTTTTAGCAACTGGGATCCTATTGACTGCTTCCAAACTTAAATATGTGGAAATCAATGAAGCTTTATTTTGGAAGCTATTGACTCCATTAATAACTTCAGACACTTTTTAATGAGTTTCAGATGGCACTAAAGAAGTATGAGTCCACCAAGTCTTATTCTAAGAGTTAAGACTAATATACATTTTATTAATTTTAATATAGTATAGTATTCAATTAATATATATAATATTTGGTTTAGTTTAGAATATTATTAATATATATTCATACATGAATTTCTTTAGAGAATTAGTTTCTGGATAAAAAGTTAGATTTATTAATGGACAATATAATTTAGATCTCACCTATATTACCAATCGTGTTATTGCAATGTCATTTCCAGCTTCTGGATTTGAAAGCACATTTAGAAACAATATTGATGATGTAGTGAAATTTTTATAAGAACATCATGGGGACAAATATATGCTCTATAACTTGAGTAATAGGAAGTACAATTATGAAAAGTTTGGAGAGAACAGAGTAAGTAGAGTGATATTAATCTGAGATTCTTGAGTTTGCATGGGAAGATCATCATTCACCTCCAATCGATATGCTTTTTGATGTGTGCAAGAAAGTGGATTAGTTTCTAAATGAAGACATTAATCATGTAGCAATCATCCATTGTTAAGCTGGAAAAGGGAGAACAGGGACATTGATTTGTTGTTACTTATTATATAGTGGCAGAGCTAGTAATCCAGATGAAGCCAGACTTTATTATTCCAAGAAGAGATTTAATAAAGCAAAATCTGGAGTGACTTAACCATCTTAAATCAGATACATAGAATATTTTAATCAAATATTTAAGTCACCTGATTATTGTGCTTAATTAAAAAAGTTATCAGCAATAACATTGGTTGGGTAGTATTTGATATATATAATTAATATAGACCATCTCCTAAGATGTCTGGTAATACAAGTAAACCTTATGTAGATATATATACAGTGAAAGATATGAGAAAGTAAAGTTATTATTTTTATAGAATAGAATATATAGTGGATTGCAGGAAGCATAAATGAAGAATTATGAATATAAAGGGAATGAATTGGTTTTATAGTTGAATACAGTGATTTATGGAGATATTCTAATTAAATTTTATCATTGTGGTAGTTTGAGATAAAAGTTTATGTTTAGATTGGCATTCAATACATGTATGATTGATGAATCTAAGTAATGAATACATTTTAAAGTTAGTTAATTATTATTTTACTTACAAAATTTGGATCCAGATTCAACATTCAAGAATAAGAAGTTTAGTAAGGAATTTTAAGTGAGATTATAATTTCAAGATGTTTGTGAAGTTTGTACTCCAAGATAATAATTTTAATAGAAATGTTAAAATTGTTAACAAGAGATGTAATCTGAATTTAATTCTTGGAGTTTAGTGTATCAAATAATGAATGTATTCATGATTCTATTAAATTTATAGGAATATCCAAAATATAAATTAATCTAGAGTAAGATTTTATTGTTTGGAGATCCTCAAGATGACGACTTTCATGAGACTATTGCAAAATTGTAAAATGGAGATCTAGTAGAATCAGATGATGATTCAGAGAGTGATTAAGATAGTGATGGTGAATAGAAAGAATCAAGATAATAGCAATAGTGATTTAATTAATATTAATAAAAACGGTATTTGTAGTAATAATAAAATAAATAATGAAGAGTGTAACAGGAGTGTTAGTGATTTTACTATTGAGTCAAAGTGTTTTGTGTAGTCCAAAGAAGATCAACACAGATTTTTTGAATTTGCTTAGTTCTAAGACAAATGTGATGAGTTCTTAGGATGCCATATAATCTGTTTTGACACTCTTAGAAGATTTATAAGGTGCTAATGTAGAAGCTCAAGATAAGGCTGATCTCACCTTCTAGAGATTTGAGAATGCTATCTTATAAGATATTAATGAATTCTCAGGAATTGTGAATGTTAACTCAAAGAGTGCTGCAGCTGCCTCATAAGATCTTGAAGCTGTTGAGTAATTCTTTATCTAACTTAATTAAGCCTGAAGATATAACAAACTACAGATTATTTGAATTGGAATAATAAGAGATATAAGGCAAATGAACTCAAATTAGAAAATTTGGCAGAGTAATCCCTTTTTTATTAAACTTTAGATAACGTTGTGAAGCAAATGCTTTATTCATTGATACCCTTAGAGAGTACAAAAATGCACTTTCAGTACTTGATTGGGTCAGAAGTGATGCTTAAAGTAAATAAACTAATTTGGTTGAAAAAAATCATGTTGGAGACTATGCTGAGAAATTAAGCAAATATGCCAATCTTTTTGAAGAATAAGCAGTCTAAGATTTTGTGAAATTAGGAGATGATTAAACTTCTTTCTCACAAACCAGTATATATGATTATTTATTCAATAGGATAAAGAGGTAATAGTGAATAATTAGTATAATTGATGACAAAGGATGTTGTAGGAGTTATATAATAATTAATTGAAAAATTGAGAGATACAATCAAAGGATTGGAAGAGTAGGAAATTCAATCTGCCAATGATTTTGCTGATTTCAAGACCAATTTATTAGCTGAATAGGAATCTTTGAAATAAGAATACGATGCTAAGGCCAAGTTTTTGAATTCATTATAAAATGACAAAGAATTAGCATCTGATATTTTAACAAAAAAGAAGGAATTATAAGATCAAAGCATGAGAATTCTTAGTTTAACTTAGGGTATTAGATTTTATTCATAACTTTAATAGAGGAGTACAATTATAAAAAGAAGTTGTATAATTCAGAGAAAGATAAAAGACATGAGGAGAATTAATTGTTGGAAGAGTCTTTGTTGATTTATAGAGAGAAGATTGCTACTGTTAATGAGTATCTCAAGAAACGAGTTAATGAATATGTTGGTGATTCTTTGATTGAAGAACATGCAGTAGCCAAATAGTAATCAATTTCATCAAGAAAAGGATAATGACACAATATCAAAAGATATAAATATTAACTAATCATTTATATATTTCATTTTTTATCAGGTGATTGTTAAAATCTTCTTTATGTATTTTTTTGTGTTTATTGATGTTATAATTTTGAGAGATCAACATCATATTGATACCCATCAAAGAGTGCTATTGATATTATCTTATTATTACCTTAAACAGTATCTCGACGTAACAATACTTGATTTTCAAGTTATTATTCATCATTTAATTGTGTCTCCTCAGATATCTAATTTTGGAAATCAAAATTGTTGTCAACAGCCTACTATTGATAAATTAATTTACTCCTGGAATATAGAGAGCTGTCAGTTTCTTTTTTAAGAGATCATCCCATGGAAATCCTTTGAGCCAAGGATGATGTAGAATTTCTTCAATACCATTGGCTCCCAATCTTCTCTCCGGTTTACGTTATATTAACTACATATGATTGATATTTATACTGTGTTAACAAAATCCATTGCAGTTTCATTCCAATAATTAGGCATTTCTTCTCTTCTTACTTAGACTTATTTAGCCAAGATCTATTCACGAATGTCTTGTCTAGTTCTTCCATTATATGGTCTACGTCCAAGCATTAATTCATATGTAATAACTCCTAATGCATAATAATCTGCAGCAATAGAATGATCCATTCTGCACATCACTTCTGGTGCCATATATCCTGGAGTACCAGAAGTATCTCCAGCATTATTCCCCTTGTTTATACGTGCAATTCCTAGATCAGTTAATCTCATGTATCCATCTTCCTCAAGGACTAGATTTTCTGGTTTTAGATCTCTATGTATAATGCCATGTTGATGTAAATATGTAAGAGAGAGGAGAATACAAGCAACAAAGAATTCTATTCAAATTAAATAAACAATATTTACTTGTTTAAGCTTCACTGAATCGTCTCATCTTACCTAGATGAAAACGTAAATCACCTCCTGTTAAGAGATCGATGATAAGATAGAGATTCTCTCTGTCCTAGAATGCATATGACATATTAACAAGGAAAGGGTGATGAAGATGTTCTAACAAATATTTCTCATTTAGTACAGAATTTACACTTCGTTTTTAAATAATCTTAGCTTTAACCATTTCTTTTAGAGCATACATTTTTTTATTTTTCTTCATTTCTACTTTCCATACTCTACCAAAGCCTCCCTTTCCAATTACATATAAAAATTTAAAATGTTATCTTCCCACTATCTCAGGTGGGAGACTCTCAATCTATTATGCTACTAATTATGTTTTATCATTCAATTCTGATTTGCGACCATGAGATTATTTCTCCTTTTTTGGTGAATTTGGTGCTGATTCAGATATAGAGTTCAATATCTGTTCAGATCGAGATTATGAATTGATTGAATTTACTGAATTCGCACAACTGTATTTGCTAGCTAATTTCAATTTAAATGACATCTAAGTGCTACTCAACATGCTTTTACTCTCAACTTTTTTTGGTACAACTTTACTTTTCAATTGATAACTATGTTCATACACTTACGAATTGCTAACATTGCTTTTATGATATATGACATTCTCTGCATACTATGGTTTTTTTGCAGATGGTTGTCTATTCATTAAGATTTGACTTTATTTCTCTCTATTTGGTGATTAATGGGCTGATATTGAACTTCCAACTTTTATATCTTTTCTTGAATCTGTTTGGCGAATCATTGGACTTTGATTCACTTTCTTACGAGTACAAATTGCACAATGTTTTAGATTACATTAGCATTCCCAAGTTCCGGATTGCTTTCTAATAGGTGCTTTTATTGGCTCCCCTTTGAAATGGATCTTAGAATTCAATTATTGTTTTATGAGCAAGTCCCTCAGATTTTTCGCAGTAGATTGTTACATATATTTATTTCGTTAATTATTTTTTTTTCATCAAAATATTATTTATTATTCTCATTCTCTATTATATCATTCTCATACAAATTATATTAACTCTGTATCCATCATTTAAGAATCTCAAATCAATTTTATAACTAATTAGTATTTAATAGACTTACAAAAATATTGAAAGTCAACTAAAAATTTACAATGAATAAGCAAGAATAACTACTCTCTAAAATTATCTATCAGAAGAAATAAAAAAATATAAGATACACTCCAAGATTACTAATACTCAATTTAGAAAATATCCATACTTTACAGAAAAGACAGAATAATTGTATTCATTCAGTTATCATTTCAATATTGAAAGGAGTAAATTACTTAGTTAAAGGAAGGGAGGTGGTATAGAAAATTTATATTTATATTTATATTAATTAAAATATTATTTATATTGAATGTTCAATGCATATGAGTATAAATAATGAGTTTGAATAAAATGAGTATTGGTGTTAATTTGTACATATAATATTGTTTATCATGACTCAATTGATATTAAGCTTAGTTCTTCTCCAGTGTCTTCTCTTTGAATTATATCTAAAAATTGCAATTTCAAATACCTGATTGTATTGTCAGTTCTATATCTGAACCAATTTGGCAATGGTCTATTTTATTTATTGGCTTTAATTAACCTTTTCTTCATTCTCAAGGATTTGTGAGCTCCCTATTAAACAATAAAGGTGAAGCTATTACCATTTTTAAATCTTTTTTAATTTATTTAATATAAATCAAATAATCATTAATTCAGAATCAGCAACAACACTAAGTGTCCTTATGATAAATTAGCACCTTATTGTTTTATAAATTAGAGCAGACTATCATAAAGATATTAGTTAAACATTTATAACAATTACTAAGCCCTAAATCTCAAATGAGTTTTATATGTTATCTAATTTCAGAAGATAATGGTGCCTTAACTATTCATCATCAATTATTAGATAATTGTTTGTTTTATTTGGTCATCTTTTCTAATCAATTACTCAATTTTATTGTACTCTTTTTTTTTATCTTCAATAATATCTTATTTAGTAATTTGATTTATACAAATTAATTGAGCTTAGATTTAGTATATCCAGAGAACTTTTAAGTAGTTTTTCAACATTCTTATATTATAAATCAAGCAATTTGATAGTTGGCCATTTCATTTATTGATATATCTTCTTCAGGGACTTTAGACTTGAATTACTAAGGATTTCATCATTTTCATCTGGATCAGCTAAGAATTTAGTCAATTTTCTCTACAAGTAATAGTAAATAAATAAACATCTTTTATTTTTAAGATAAAGGACTTAATGATTCCTGAGATGTATAAATAAGAAAAGAACTTTGATGGTAATTTTTGGACTTATCTCTAAAACACAATTTTGATATTAGACATTTTTTATATTTTATAAATATTATTTTCATTAGTATTCTCATAATCAAATCTAGACTTTGAAATTAACTAATGTAATTAGTCTAATACTCTGTTTTGCATTCATATTACCTACAAATAGATAAAGCAATAGATTTTTAAAACATAATTATAAATTATAAATGAAATAAGTGACATCTACAAATGATTACTCTATTTTACGAAAAATTCAAATACTTCATGCTCATACACAACCTAAAGAGTCTTATATTCCATTGGAACGAACTACTAGTTATGACTCCAGTTAATTCTGCAAGAGTTTCAACATGATGGCATTTAGAAGAGCTTCCACAAAAGAAGATATTAATAATACTCTATAAGGAAAGAACTCAGCATGTACCTAAGAAACACTTGCGATCAGTAATCTAAATTTCATCAAGTAATCATAAATCCATTCATATTTAAGTCCATCTTCTTACATTGAGATGAATCAATTACAGTTGAAAGTGTGGAAATCCTTACAGAAATAGATGCTGGTATTTTATTTGAATATTATCAAGTAAAAAGTGTATTCTATTGACATAATTGTATTATTGCAAAATTTAAATGAATATGAATTTAAATTTGATATAAGTAAACTTTCATGCTTTCTAATGGTCAAAGAGCTATCAAACCTAATTTTATATGCTTATTGCGATAGAATTAATTAAATCCATTCAAAAAGGGATTTTCTTTTTCCATATTTATCTATCTTAGTGGGTAGAGTGAAAACATAGAAACTCGATGGGAACATGAGATTATTTGAACTAGTACACATATTGTTAAATGGTCAAAAGACTCTTATTTTATAAGAATCAACTTAGCCACTTTGATTCAATCTATATTTAATAAAACAGTTTTTGTTTTTTTACTTAATTTTATATTATCTGATATTATTGATTGTTTTAATTATTATGAGAATTTTTGTTAATGTAATAATTAAATTATTAAAAATCACAACATGTAATAATAATCTATTCACTAATAAAAAATAGTCGAATTTACTAATCAAGGTATAACTACATATGAAATTTAGGTGAATATGTTTAATTGGAAGATTATATAAGAGTAAATTAAACAGCATAAATGAATTTTTCATAAGCCTTAGTTGAATGCATCTAATATACTAGAGATAGTGAAGAACACTTATAATGTATTCAATAAATTTTAAAGTAAATGATTTTCCAAAAATATCAAGATAATAAATTGATTTCAATTATAAGGATAATCAAGGAAACACTGCTTTGATTTAGGCAGCAAAAAGCGGCAAAATAAGCATATTGAATGAAATTATAAAATACAAAGAAAAGTTTGAGAAAAAATAATTTAAACTTGCACTTGATATTGCAATATAATCAGAATAAGATAATTGGGATATTGTAGAAACATTACTTCAATTAACTTAATTAGAAAAGCCTTAACACTTAATTAAATCTTTACGTAAAGGCAATTTTAAAACTGCCCAAAAGATTATAGAATAGTATGGTGCTTCTGGACAAGATGAAAATGGAGATACAGCATTGCATATAGCATCTCGATTGGGAAATTTATAAATTATAAAAAGTATATGTCAAAAAGAAAATCTCTATAAAAAAAAAAATTAATTGCACTAAACTCCATTAGATGTGGCTTGTAATCAAGAAATAAGAAATTAACTTATTGAAGAAGAAATTCAATTTCAAAAATCTCCAAATAGAAAAAGAAAACAAGAAGATATAATTGAAAATAATTAAAATTCATAGAAATCTTCTAAATATGAGGATTTTAATGAAATTTTTCAAAAACCACCAAAAATATTATAAGATCAAGCAATTCAAACTGATAATAAAGATAAGAAAGATTCAGAATCATAAATTCCAGAGAATAATTATATCAATCAACCATTTTATGATTAATTAATCTCTGAAACCATTATTACTCTACCTTAACACAGAACTACTATAGATGATATTATAAAGTAAATTATCAGTAAATCTAGGTAATTATCCTTTGAAATAAATACATTCTCTCAAGAGTTGAATAAATTATTGGAAGAATAAAGACCAATAATTGACAAAATAGTTTAGATGGTTGATGAAGTATGAACTATTCTCATACAATTATTAGATTGTTCAATCTGTATGTTCTAAATCTCGTGCTTTTTTATATGGTTCTTGCTATACGGGTTTAAATTTACTTGATTCTGATATTGATATTGTAATAGAAACAAATGAATAAGAAAAGATCTCATTGTATAAGATTGCTGAATAATTCAAAGTATTATGGTATATAGTTTTAGATACAAAGCTTTATTAAGGATGTGAAAGTAATTGATAATGCTAGGAAACCTGTTTTGAAAATGTAATGCTCATAAGAATTTTAAAATAAACTTATTGATATCACAATTAGTAAAAATGATCATTCTGGCAGAAAGACTGCTAATTCAATGATTGAATTTTAGAAAGAATTTAAATAGTTTAAAAGTCTTGCTTTAATTTTAAAGTTTTACTTTAAATCTATTAATCTATTAAATGCTTATCAAGTATCTCATAAATTTGTAATAAGGGTGGTTTGAATAGCTATTGCATTCTGACTTTGATTTTGGCTTTATTATAAATTAAACGTGTACGTGATACCGATAATGAAGAGATTGGTAAGACCTTTTTGGACTTTTTCGATCTTTATAGTTAAGATATCGATTATTTTAATAAAATTATCAATATTGTTCCATCCCAATCAGAGAATATGTAAGTTGATGAACCTAATATTTACTAATAACAATTTCCTTAATTGTAAAGATTAATCTAATTTTAGTGATTAAGGATAATAAGAATTAATTATTTTGGATTTACATAATAAAGGCAATAATATTGCTAGTAGCACATTCAAAATCAAATATATTAAAGTAATAAATCATTATTTAATTTAAAGAATGCTTTGTCACTTGGTTATAGTGCCATTTTGAATTCTCAAAAATGTGAAGAACCTTGCTTTTTCTCCCGATACAATAAACCTGTATGTTGTATTCTAAAATAAATTATTTAACAATCAAAGAATCATCACTTAACAGGAGTGTATAAATCAAAATAGCCATTTTATTTCTTTAATTTTAATAATACTTATTGACTTAAGATGAATGTGTAATGAATATTCTATTATGATGAATTTCAATATGAATTTTTACAATCATATTTAAATATAAATTATAAATAAAATTTTGATTAATAAATAAAAAGAATATAATATATAATTCAAAATGTAAAACAAATATTGAAACTTTAGTTATACAAATATTATTTAACTAAATAAAATATTTAGAGAATAAGAAGAGCATTAATATAAAATTATATGATATATCATTTCATTTTATCCAATTAGTTTAAATATTTAATATGTTCTCTTTCTAATCGTGCAATTTCATCATCAAAAGGATCATTATTAAATCCTTGATTATTTATTGGTTTGTTAGGCATACTCTTCATAGCAATGTCATCCTTTTTTTTGCCCACTGGTTTTGGTATATTTCTGGCAAATTCAATGGCCTTTTGTCTTGATATATTCGTAATAATACCTTGCATTAATTTCTGGAGGTTTAATTTCTTTATTTTTAATAGTTATAATATTAGTTGTATTAAACTGTCGAACTTATTCTGCAAATTCTTGTCTTTTAAGTAGCTTTTCTTTTTGTTTTTCCCATTCTTCTCCACTGATATTAGGTCCTAGTCCTCCTAATTTAGCATTTGCTGTCTTTTTCATCATTTCGTAATCCTTGATGGTGTATGGTTTGTACCGTTACGAATCATCTATTGTTTGTTATTATTATTTTGCAGATTAGGATCTTTGTTCAATCTTTTTTTGTGGCTCAGTAGCTGTTTGTCTTACTTAGTAATTAGTAGAGGGTTGAAAATATTATTATTGACTCAAATATTATAGATGATCTTGAATTTATTATTCTGGTATGTATGGATTATGTTAATATAAATTTTAATGGTTTATTTGATGGTTGTATTGAATTTGATTAGAAAATGGTTGAACATTAACTTATTATTGCAAAGGTTATGGAATCTGAGGACATCTATTTTAATCTGATATAAGAGAGATACGATACATTCAAAGTCTTTTTTAATAGGTTATAAACAAGTATTAAGAACTGACTCCAATCCATTCCTGCCCATAACTGTTGTTTTACCTTTAAACCTTTCTTAGAAGGTGGACATTATAAATAATTATATGTATAATAATAACTATTTATTTGATCTAATTTGGTTTACCTAATCTAAATGAATTAAGCGATCTTATTCCATCCAATTCTACCTATATTATCAATAATTCATAGTTCTTACTTTCAGTATTGAAAATCATCCAAAAGCAAATAAATTTGAAATACAGAAATATGAATTTTAATTACATATTGTTAGAACTAACTTTGATCTGGAATATGAATGATCTTTTAACCAATTATCAAATATTCATCATAAATTAAAGAATGAAAATTAAGACATGACTATAATAATGTTATTTAGAGGATAAAATAGATATAGAGTATGTTTAAAGAGGCAAATTTAAAAAGAATTCATTAGAATATTTAAATATTGATTTATAGAAATTAACCTTATAATAGAAATATTATTTAATTTAAAAAAAAATTATTGTCAATACTTCTAGACAATGTTAAGTGAACTTCAAAAAGACTAAATATAACAATTATTGGATATTACAAATCGTTCAAAAATATTGATTGTTGCAATTTTAATGTACTTTTCATGGGATATGGAGAAATCAATGGATTTTATTTTGAATGCAGGAGATTTTTTAAGTGAAGATTTAGTACCAGAGAGCAGGAGATAAGCTGCTGAAGTGTTATTGAAGTAAGAAGAAGAACAAGAATAATAATTACTGAATTAATTATATAATAGTTAGCAGGGTAATCAATAGAAATAAATTAAGGAAAAAGACTAATTGCAAATAAATAATTAATAATATAATTAAGTATAAAATGATGGAGCAGATAAATCTGAATGGATATAAAAAAAGAATAAACGAATAAATTATATAACAGAATAACTACAATAATTAGAGAATTAAGAGTGGGAAAATAATAAAATAATTTAAGAAAGACTATCCATTATAAAAAACAGTAAAATTTAAGAATTTAATGATAAATTATATTCAAGGATGTATAAAACTTTAATAGGAATGAAGAATAATGAAGGGACTGGATTTTTTAATTGTATTTATTAATTGCTTTTCTAAAATCCAGAATTAGTTGAATCAATCCTCTCTTTGTCCAATCTTAATAATAAGGAAGACTAGAATGTAATATCTCTGACTAATTTAGTATTATTATTTGAATGAATTACAATTTTTGTTTGGTTCTTTCATTCTTTCAAATGATGGATTTGTTAAAAATTCTAATATTTATGTTGCTGCAAACAGACTAAACAAAATAATTATGGTTAATGATGAACTAAATTTTGCATAGCAATTTTAAAATCAAATTGAAATTATTAATAAATGTATTTAGGATATCAATAAGTAAAATCAAGTTTCAATATTTGAAAATACATTTTAATAATTTGTAAATACTAAAATAAGTGGATAAAAATCATTATATTTGAAATTAGAATAGGAGGATAGATCATTTCATTTATCTTTGTTAAAATAGTTTGAAAATCTTTAATCAATTAGATAATAATATACATCTAAAACTTATTGGAGTTTTTAAATAAATAGAAGTGG
This sequence comes from Paramecium biaurelia, assembly GCA_000733385.1. NCBI lineage: Eukaryota > Ciliophora > Oligohymenophorea > Peniculida > Parameciidae > Paramecium > Paramecium biaurelia. Next base: position 126,026 of record JPFL01000042.1, on the reverse strand, counting down.
ATCCAAAGATAAAGAACTAAAAAGCAATGAAAATAATGTAGATTATTGGTTTCCTAAAAAATTTGATTTAGAAATTCTATTTTCAACAGTGAAAGTAGATAAAATCTTATCTATTTTCGAGGAAAGTATCAATGATGAAACTATAAAAGAAATCAAAAAATGTATTAATAGTTATCAATAATAATAGTATAATAAATTGTTAATTCACTACATATTGTCATTTCTTATTTAGATGAAATGGATTTCAAATAGGAAGAAACAATTCAAAGTTAAAAAGTAGAAAAGGAGATTTTAGAGAAATAATTATAAAATTATCTCCCTTTTAATACAAACTTGATCAGTAAAGATGATAATTAAAACCAAAAGTATAATTACTGTTTATAAGCAACAGTTATCGAATTACAAGAGGAGAATGTTCACCTATTTTATGTTTATATCTATAATTTTTATGAAGCATAATGGTATAGGATAAATGATTTTCAAGTATCAGTTGTGAATGAAGACTTAGTTATGAATGATACTCGCAAAAATGGATGTTTTTTAGTTTATATACATCAATAATAGATATCAAGAGTAAAAGGATATTAGTAGACAATATTTGAAATAGTTAGTAAGATGTTAATGAATTAAGGAGATATATCAAAGGAACTCATATAAAGATATCCTATTTTAAATGGATTAAACAGTAAGCAAATGGAATAGATACAGAATAGTAATAGAGAAATTGTAAAGATACTTGATGAAGAACTGAATTAAGAATTTAATTATTGATACAATAATAAATAATATATATAAATAATGCATAATGTGCCTGACAATATTCTAATTTTGTATAAGGAAATGGGGTATGGAGAGGTGAATATTAAATCTTGCTGGGAACATGCAAAAGGAGTAGAAAATCTATTTTAGTAATATCTAATCGATGGTGTACTACCTGATAGCTAAAATCTTGCATAACAAATACCTCAAAGATGTAATAACATTAGTGTAAATATCACAAATTAATTTAAATAGGAAACATTTCTCTTTGAAAATATTTTGGAATAAACAAAACATCAAACATTTTAAATGAATAATTTCTATCGTGTAAAATTACGTCGCAAAGATTAAGATGTTGGATTGATTAATGAAGGAAATACTTGTTCTATTAATTCAGTCTTACAATTTTTTCATCTAATTCCTTAGTTATTTGAATTACTAATTAAGTGTTAGAATGGTTAGAAGGATGTATTTATTTCTATTAAGTTAGTATTATGAAAAATTTGTATTTGAAATATAAACATTATTCACTCAACTCACAGCATCTAATTTAGAATATGTTAGTCCAAAAAATGCAATAAAAAGCATAACTTGGGGGGCTGAAGAATAGGATTATATAGGAGTTCAATAAGACATTGTTGAAATCTTTAATTTAATATTAAATAAATTTGATAAATCCATACGTAGATTGCATTAAATGAATTTAATGGCTACCGATGTCTTTAGAGTAGAATTATTTGGGAATCAATAATTAAATGAACTTTTTTAAATAATTATTTTGAATGATACAAATTAGAAGGAGTATCATCCTAATCTTGTATCTAGATTGAATCATAAGAATATAAGAACATTTTTATTAAATGAATTTACAAATAAAATCTTAGTTTTACCAAAATTTTTAAGAATTTCAATTAATCGAATTATTTATCAAAATAGTAAAAATTATTGTTAATTATTTTAGGATATACTTAAAAAGTAAAAGATGAATTTATTATTGATGATACATTGAATCTTGAAATTTGTATATATAATAATAAAAATGCCATTTAAAAAGATTAAATTGCTAAATTATAAAATCAGACTAATGAATTATAAAAAGAAATATAAAAACTTAGATCAGATCTGTAAAGTCTAAATGGGGTTATTAAAATATATGAAGATGAAGGTATTTTTATTGATCTAATAATTACTTTAAAAAAAAAGTAGGAATAACTTCAAAATTTATTATAATAAAAGTAAGAAAATTATAAATAATAATAATTGAATATTAATAAATAAACCTCAAATAGATTTTAATATAAGATTCATTCAATTGTAATTCATATAGGATCTGCTTAAGAGGGACACAATTTTATTTATATATACAACTTTTTTTTAGACAAATGGATGAAATATAATGATATAACTGTTAGTTTTGTTCAAGAACACGAAGTACATCAAGATTCCAAAACATCTGGTTAATTCGTCACATATGTAAATTAAGATATGATACCTTAACTTAAATCTCATTATGAGTTCTTATAAAAAATAGGAAATATAATTGTGTCTCATCCTACTAAAGAATTATAATACATTAATGAACTAAGTGATATTCCCTAAAATGTACTTGCCTCAGTGACGCAGAAAAATCAAGAGAACTACAGAAATTAGCAAAATCGTTGATGAATTCATAATGTTATTTCTTGAATAATAATATATTTATCCAACTTTTATTTCGTTCTAATTATCCAAAATTTATATCCTATGTCTATAATTAATCTTATTGACTACTCTTAGTCAAGATTATAAAAGAGGGACAAATTCAAGAAAAATGTTGAAATTGTACAAAATTACAACTATTTTTTATTCATATTCATTTACTAACTAAAAACCTCATTTTATGAAATAATAAGTTCTTCATTTTTCAAATACTTTGTATATTTTTGGCTTGTTCAATTTATTAAATGGATTTTCAATTCAATCCATCATTAGAAAGGAAGTTCAAAAAGGTTGAACTATATGATCAAAATGATGTGAACTTACTAAAGTATTTTATTGAAAGCTGTTTATTAATTAAATATTATGAAGCATGCTCCTAAGATGAGTGAGGCAAACAGCCCGAACAATAAACTCATTAATATTCTATTATCGAAATAAAAGAGTCCTTCATAATATACAATTCAAAGTCCAGCACTATCCCCAACTTATGCTCATTTGCCAAAAGGTCTATACTAAAGCAAGAACACATCAATTGATTTGTCTAAATTGGCCACTTTGATGAAGCAATAGAAAGTGAAGTCCCCCTCAGAAGGATAGAAAGATTCAATGAATTAGCTAATAGCAAAAGCTCGAGCAATTGCAATATCAGCAAAGACACCAACAGGGCCAATTCATATTCGGAATGACTCAGCCAAGGTTAGGAAGGAGAACAAAGAGCCAGACGTAGTAAGTCCAAAGGTTTCAGATACAAAATAGATAGGGAAAGCTTCATTTACATTTGAATATGTAATTGGAATTGGGGGATTTGGGAAAGTTTGGAAAGTCAAGAGAGTTGGATAATAATATGCAATGAAGGAAATGTCTAAAGCGTTGGTGATAACTAAAAAGAGTGTTAATTCAGTGATGAACGAGCGTATGTTGCTTAGTCAATTGAAACACACATTCTTGATCAATATGTACTATGCATTTCAAGATCGAGAAAACTTGTACTTAGTAATGGACTATATGTGTGGAGGTGACTTACGATTTCATATTGGAAGGATGAGACGATTTAATGAGGAACAGACTAGTAATAGTATTCATTCATAATAAGAGTTTTTTGTGGCCTCTATTTTTATTGGTCTTGAGTATCTACATACTAATAATATTATACATAGAGACATCAAACCAGAGAATCTTGTACTTGATGAAAAGGGTTTTGTACATATTACTGATTTAGGTATTGCTCGTGTAATGAAGCCTGAAAATTCAAGCGATACTAGTGGTACACCTGGGTATATGGGTAAGTTGTATTATTTAATAGATAATTAGCTCCTGAGGTGATGTGTAGATAGAACCATACTTATGCAGTTGATTACTATGCTTTAGGTGTTATTGCTTATGAGTTTATGTTGGGGAGAGTATGAATTTCTATTTATTTAATATAGCGACCATATGTTGGTAGATCCAGACAAGAGATTCGTGATTAAATATTGGCTAGATAAGTGTAAATTAGAGCAAGTGAAGTGCCTCCCAATTGGAGTGCAGAGGCTGTTGATTTTGTGAATCGATTAATACAACGAAAACCTGGAAGTAGACTTGGAAATAATGGGGGTTATGAAATCAAATTGCATCCATGGTTTAAGAATTATCCATGGTCAAAATTATAAAACCATGAAATTTCTGCACCATTCATTCCAAATCCAAGTGATGATAATTTTGATTAACGTCAAATAGTTATTGAGGATGAAGAGAATGCTGAATTAATCAGTTAAAATATGCAATTTCTAAGAGATCCAAATGTTCAACAACAGTTTGTTGGATATGAATATCAAGTGCATAATAATGAGAAAGCCTTTGTCTTTGATTAATAAAAATAATGAAGCTATCACTCACATTATTTACACTTATAATATCTATTTATTGTGCCGTGCATAGAGAATATTATGATATTTTAGGAGTTTCTCCAAATGCTTCAGTGTAAGACATCAAGAAGGCCTATCGTAAACTATCATAACAATACCATCCCGATAGAAATCAAGGTGATCCAGATGCAAATGAAAAATTCTCGAAAATCAACGTGGGTAAATGAGTTTATGTAATTTTTAGCATATGAGGTATTATCAGATCCGGAATAGAGAAAAAAATATGATAAAGGAGGTGTTGATGGTCTCAATAATTAGGGAATGTAGCATCATGATCCATTTGATATTTTCGGATCATTTTTTGGAAGAGAATAATAAGGAGAACGTAAGGGACCAGAATTAAAGGTGAAGGTTAGAGTAACTTTGGAAGACATTTATAATGGGAAAGAGATACCTATTTATTTGACTAAATAAATATTATGTCCACATTGTAGAGGATCAGGAGCTGATGATCCAGATTTAGTAGAAACATGTCCAACTTGTAAAGGTGTTGGTAGTGTTTAGAAAAGATAATAAGTTGGTTTTGGATGTAATCTTATATTATTAACAATATAAGTTTTTTAAACATTCCAGGCCACGTGTGATAGATGTTTTGGTACAGGAAAGATCATCAAAAAAAAATGTCATCTTTGTAAAGGTGATAAGGTAATAGAATATTAGTGATTATTAGATTATTCCTGGAGCAGATAATATCAGTTTATATATAGAAAAAGGAATCTAAGACAAATAAACAATTGTAATTTATAATCATAGATATATTTAATAGAAATATGAAAATATGGCTGATGAACGTAATGATTCTGGTACATCTGATTTAATCTTTTAAATTGAATAAATACCTCATTTATTCTTTTAAAGACAAGGAAATAATTTAATATGCAAAGTGGAAATTACTTTGAAAGAAGCCTTATTGGGTTTTAAGAAAAAGATTAAACATCTTGATAATCATTTTGTTAGAATTGATAAGGAGGGTATTACAAAACCAGGAGAAGTGTAAATTATAAAAGGGGAAGGAATGCCATAACATGAATTTTCATCTCAACATGGAGATTTGTATGTAGAATACAAAGTGGTAATTCCAAATTTTAATGGAGAATAACTTAGATGTAATATATATATGTTATAAACAATTAGAATGGTAAAAATTCTTTTAATGAATATAATATAAATGTATAATTTATATGTTTTGTTTATATGTATATGTTTTCATTGTATTGGTTTTACTTACATTTAATTTAATAATAAATAAAATGTATTCAAGTTATCAGATAGTAATTGAAAATGAACCAGAATGTGTGAATTTATAAGACATACCAATACTGTATGTGAATTCAATAGCTTTGTAATTTAAAGATGAATAGATGACAGAGTTTAAAGTTATCGAATTTGCATTGATAATACTCTCAATGTTGATTAGTATGATATGTGGTGCACGTTACTTGATGTGAGCATGAAATTAGTTAATGTTAGAGTGTCGATGACTTACATGTGTTAGACAACAATCAGTATATTGGCACTACTTTCATTGATGCTTATGATATTACCTTCAATTACTCTATGTTCTAAGACATTTAAGATGAGTTTGCATATGTAAAGAATTGTACAATTGTTATATTTATCATTATTGATCCTTGGTATGGTAGGATTTTTTTTTTTTTCAAACTCAAACTTATCAAGAATGTAGATTATAAGGAAAAGTCATAGTTGAAGAAGTAGGAGTATTACCATTCCTTGTAGAAATTCTTTGTTGTCTAATGAATCTGATATATGTAAGTTACTTACATTATGTCACTGTTTAATATTGCAATAAAGAATAGCCAATAAGAATGTAGATAGTGCAAAAGATTATGAACACAATAGTACCAATAATTTGATATTATATTATATTTTATAAACATGGGATGTGTAATTACATCTGAAAAAGTCAGTCAGTAGAAAACCATGATGATGGAGTCCACTTTTAATAAGGAACACCGAGAGAAAGAGTAAAGGATTAAAGCTCATCTGATTTTAGATGAATATCGTCAAACTAAAACTATTAGAAAGTAAATCAAATTGTAATCCGATGTAAAGGATGCACTACAAGAGTAACTCGCAAAGAATAAAACAGTAACTCCTCAAAAGTCCTTAATGGCTAATTGAAATTATATATCTATATATTTTCATTCATTTAATTAAGTAACTCTTATTTTTCTTACCAGTAGTATGTTAGACTTTCCAATTTGCACTAAATACAATCCTTTATCTAACTGCATAGCGTTTTATATTAATCAGAGTTCGAGGTGATATCTATGAATCCGATGGTTCATGTCTTCTTTTCTACCCATCATTTGTCTTCTTCCCTCAAACACTTATTGATGAAATCATTAACTACTTTATCATTTACCTCTCTTGTATCCCTTCGCTTATTGTTCCTTTTTGTTTTATTGAATCCTTAAATAAAAGGCACTCTACGAATTCAAAAGGATGAATTGTATAAAATAATTAATACAAAATATTCCTAAACCCAAAAATCCTATTATGCATTAAAGATTGTTAGTTTAATACTTTGCGTATTTCTAGTAACATGATTGATTCAATTACCAATTTTTTGTCTGAAATGTTTTTGTAAAATCAAATTTCATTGATCTTTATACATCAATATTTGTATAATTATAAACTTATTTCAAATCCCTCTGGATGATTTTGTGTTTCTCTAATTCTTCCAAAACATTTAGAATCTGCTAAGAATATTAAATTTCCTCATTCCTACTAAACCTATTAATACTTTATTAAATTATCAAAATTATTCTGTTATTTTATTAGTGTTTGCTAAAATCTATTAATAGACTTTATACAATATAAAGAAATATCCCAAATATTTGATATCTAATAGAAGTTTTTAATGATTCATTTAACTTTTTATTCCGTCAGATAGATGAAAATGCTATGTACAAATATAACATTAAAAATTTTAAATATGATCAATTATCATCTGTTCAATTATCCTAAAATTTAATACCAACCCAAATAAATAAATTTAAATGGATTTAGAAGATAACGACTTCTTGGCAGATGGTGACAATAGGAATGTGAGATCTAAGACTAGAAACAATAATAGTAAGAGAAACAATAAGGTTGAGACATTGCAGAGAGATTAATAAAAATAAAAAAGGCAGGAATAATAACATAAAGATGAAGAATGGTCAGACGAGGAAGAAAAGAAAAATAATGCCAAGAAGTTGGAACAGTAGGAGAAGAAATTAAAACAAGTTTAGAAGCAATTAGATATTAAGAAAGATGAGGAAGAAATGTAACCAAAATTAAAAGGGAAAGAAAAAAGACAAGCTCATGTACACGATCTATGATCATTATTTTAATAATATCAATTCCTTAATTTACTTTACAATACCTTAAACCGCCAGGCCATGTTCTTCCTATTCTATCAATTGCTATAGAATAGAATTTCTAAATATTTCTTTAATTTTAATTGAATCAGACTCTAATAGATAGTATAATATCTGTAGCAGATGTTTGAGGTTCAACTGACTTTAATCCTTCTGTATTAAGAGTTCCAATAGTTACTTTCGAAATAAAAGACTATATCCAAATTCTTTTGGTAATACTTTAACTAATGTTGGGTACATGGGAACAGTATTATTTTTAAAATAAGCAACAAGAATATCAATATTTTTGCTAAGAGGGATACGTTGAGTTTAATCCAGTTCAATTAATTTAACAATTGTATCAAGTAGCTTTGTAATATTTAGATTTGTTGTTAATAATCCAACATAAATGCTAATACCTCCATTTTCTTATAGTTTTTATTTGCATCTTTCAGAGGAGGTAGCTAATGAGCATAATATGCTGATAGCTGCCTTTTTCATTGAGATTTAATTTTCTTATTCACTTGGTAATTTAAATAATTCCAATAATAAAGGAACGCCTTCATAAAGACATAATTCTTCTTATTTATCATGATTGAGTTTTGTAAGATAAAATATAATTCTTAAAATATCTGCAATCATAGGTCCTTAATTTGGTAAATCTCTCTTTAAAAGGGTTAAGGCTCTTGGAATAATAGCGAAACCATCTAAATGTGGTTACAAATTAGGTTCAGTGGAAAGATATCTAAATATTTTGATTGTCTTTATGAGTGATTATTCTTAATTTTAATTAAGAAACGTGGCTAATCTAGTGATAACTTCTTTCTCACAAAGAGATTACTTAACTATTTTATCATCACATTTGGCCAAAATCACTAAGATATTCAATGATTTAATCATTAAATTAACATCTATATTTTGAATTTACTCTGCTATAAGTACAAGTCTATAAGTAATGAATTTACTAGTTAGAAGTCTACTTAGATTTCTTTAACTTATAGTATTTAGATCATAAAGTAAAATTATGGTGTCCAATGATAAACCAATTAAATCAATGTTATTGGATATATCTGAAGTGTCAATTAATTCTAAGAGGTTATCCAATCCTCCTATTGATAGAAGGTATCCTTCTTTGAAGTAGGTTAATTAACCTAAAAAATAAGCTGCTTCAACTCTTAATTCTTTATGAAATTCAGATGATGTGATTTATTGATAAAAAGTTGCAGCACCCAAATAACATGATAATTCTAATAATTAAGGATTTTAATCTACAACAATATTTATTAATTCAAATATCAATTTTAAAATTTATAATGATTAATCTTATGAATTATTTTCACAATAGAGTGGCATTTATTTTTCTATAATTTCCAATAATGATGTTAAACCAGTATGAATGAAATATTCTTTACATTTATCATTTGGAATAGTATCTTTTAATTATTCCAAAATTTTAATAATTTAAGAATTATCACTTTATTCTGTTAATTAAGTTATAAGTTCATTGATTTCTCTCATGCTTTTCCCATCTTCATTTTATCCCCAAAATCCATTTTATTTAATTTGATGACTAGTTCTTAATTTTAATTATCTTAGAGAATCTAATTAAGAATCTCTCACAGCACTGCTTTTATCAATTTTTCTAGGTGATTAACATTATACTAATTATGGTACTTACTCGATAAATGAATCAGTAATAAATGTACCAAAATTAGATTAATCTACAATATGATTTCTTATAGTGTTTGTTACTTCTTCAGGTAGATTAGGTCCTTAAACTATATGCCAACTTTTAGTTATCCATGGATGTTTGAGCATAGTTGTAGCATCATCTCTTAAAGTAGGATCTTTTTGGAAACATTGAATAAGAAAATCTCTGCATTCATTTGAGATTCCTTCTGGTAAAGGAGGACAATCTCTTTGAACAATTTAAAACATTGCTGCATATTACAATCTATCGAAATATGGTGGATTCCCTGTTAATAATTCTATGACAGTACATCCAAGGGACCATATATCACAAGAAGTAGATAAATGTCCTGACATTTCTATTACTTCAGGTGCCATCCAATATGGAGTTCCAACTATGTTATTACTTTATGTCGTATCTTCAGATAAAGTAGTGGCCACTCCAAAGTCTGCCAATTTAACAGTACTTGATTATCTCATGATTAAAATTACCCATCTTTGGTTGTCAAAATATTAGCGCCCTTTATATCTCTATGTACAATTCCTTATTAATGTAAATACTCCAAGCCTTTCAATACTTATTTAACATAAATGGCAACTAAAGACTCTGGAAATGATCCAAACTTCTTTAGAATACTTGCTAAACTGCCACTTTCGATATATTCAAGGATGATATTCAAAAATTGATCAGTCTCTATACAATCAATATATTTGACAATATTTTCATGTTTCAACTTCTTCAATAGATAGATTTCTTGTTGTAATGCTTTATACTGATCTTCTTTCAATGTAGCCCTTGACACTTGTTTTATTGCCACAAGTGTACCCTCTATTATTGTGTGTTTATTACTAATTCCAAATTCAATCCTTTGTACACAGTACCAATCGAACCTCTTCCTAGCAGATCACCTACCTAGTAATTACCGATCTTCTTCAACTATCTAGACAATTGAGACATTTTAATATAATTTAATATATATATATTATATAGTAGTGATTGTAAAGAAGCGTGCAGATACAAGATGCATTTAAGCTATCTTATATTGAATAATGCCATTACTTTAATGTGGCAACATTAAAAAGGGACACAAATATTGTAGATTGTGTGTCCAGAGTGTAATTTGCCATAAATTAATTTAATTAATGAATTTAATCCCTAACGAGCGTCAGGCTATAGAGCAGCTAAGAGAGGTCAGTGAATTAGAACCTACTCTATTGAATTGGGGGAAAGAAATAAGACTCTTCAATAGGAATCCGAACAAAAAGCGGAGGTCCTCAACTAGAGATGGGGAAGTTAGATATCGTTTGCCTTAATTGAATAAAGTTCCTCTTAAAATACCACTTTAAGAAATCTCATTAAATCAAGATCATTTTACTCCTAATTATTAATAATTACCTCCATTAGTCAAACCAATTAAACCTCATACTGCAAAACCTAATTATAATGGTATTGTTCTTGGTGTAAACTTTGCACACTTCGAAAGGCGTATATTAAGTAAAATTAATTAACCATGAATTATATACTAAAATATGCATTTATAAATCTGTATTATATTTTAAAAAATTAAACATAAAAATGTAGCCACAATAATTCTTGGATTTGGTATAATGTGCTTTCTTTGAGAGCAGTACATAACGAAGTTAGGCAGAATAAGTACTGCTCAAATATAAAGATGAATGTCCTGATGAATTCATGGTCTATTGTGCTTCAGCATTCTCAAATCGCGGCATTTAGAATCGCATAAGAGTTGCTTGTAGTACTTTAGTTAAACGACTTGTGGGATTGATTGTAATAATCTTAATTCTATTGTAGCATCCTTCATCTAGTTAAATAATTTGGTTGGCATGTTCTTAGAAAACAAAGAGTGATGTGAAATTGAAGTTCATGGAATAATTGATTGACCCTGAAAATGAAATTAGAAGATCAGCAGCCAATGTAAGCCTATTAAACTATCTATTAGACTATTAGTGAAATATGTGCCATAGAATTACCAAGACAAGAATGGCCGGATCTAATTTCTCGATTGACAACAAACTCTAAACACACAGACATTTTGATTAAGGTATCGGCCATCATGACATTGGGTTACATTTGTGAAGCATTAGTATGAATCATAGTTATTTAGAAAACTCATTAATCTTCTGGAATCTCTGAGTAAGACTCAAAAGTTATTTTAATGGGAATTTGTGTAGGAATGGATTTAAATGAACAAACTTTAGAAATTAGATTGACAGCAATTAAAGCCTTATAGGATTCTTTATATTTTATGAACAACTTGTTTAAATAATAAGTATTTGCATTCAGTTTTAATTTAGGAAATCTTTACTTATGTAAAAAATTTGATATTGTCTAATGCGATATGCAATATTCAAGAAGTTAAACATAAAGCACTTTAATGTTTAATTGATTTCGTTAAGCAACTTTTTACATTTTTACCTGCCTTTATAAATGAATTATTTTAAACAACTTAGGTTTCATTTGAAAATCAGGGCGAAATCTCAATAGCAGCAATTGAAATTTGGAATACTATTTGTGCAGAAATGAAAGAAGAAATTATGTAGAATGGTAATTAGTAGACACCAGAAAGTAATGCAGTAGATTGTTGTGTATAGTTTTTTAAGAAAAATTTTGAAGGATTCTTACTACCATTCATGAGAAATCTTTTATTAGATAGTGGAGATGTTGATGATGAATATTAAGGTTTATCAGTACCTGATTCATCTTGTAAAGGTTTAGCATTTATAATTGATTTTGCTGGAGTCAATACTTATGAGTTAGTTAAAAATTTCATTTAAAATACAATCTCACAATAATAATGGGAATATAGAAAGGCTAGTGTTATGGCATTTGGTGCTTTGGCTGAAGTTTAAACCAAAGAAATAGAATTACTCATCAAATCTGCATTAAGTAGTCTCTTCACTTGTTTGGTTGATTAACATAACAAAGTTAAAAAGGCTACAGCTTAAACCTTGAGTCGAGTTGCTGAAAATTACCCATAGTGTTTTCATGAACATGATTAAGCAAATCATATGTTAGCAACATTATTGGATTAATTGAATAATAAGATTTCTATTGTTTAACATATAATTTGGGTCTTTGTTTATCTTACAGAATAATTACAACTTTTTGCAAATAGTATATTTAATAGAGAGAAGTTTACAATATTGTAACATTTAGCGAGCACTTCAGTAAGATCTGATATTAAGAATTCAGAAATAGCATTAATTGATACAGCTTTTATGGCTATTCTTAATGTTATTTATAGTGTTACTGATACAAAATTATGTAATGACTATTTGATCCAATTCTTTTAATAAATTTAATTATTAGAAAGTGGCAATTAAGTACCTGCTGAAATTAAATTTCATTTAGAGATGGGATTGATGAGTGCTATGCATGGTTGTGTTGTTAGATTGGATGATTCAACAACTCCTGAATCTGTATTTGAATCAATCATGAAAACTCTATCTAATGTTGATTCTAGAGTTAAGAATGATTATTTTTATGTACTTTCAGGAATAGCATATGCCTTTAAAAAGAAATTATCTAAATATTCATCCTAATTAATAGCAGAATTGAATAAACCACTTTCTGAACCAGATGATATGGAAAGCTTTAAGACAGCATTGTTTTGTTTAGCAGATATTGCAAGAGCTATGGAAGAAGAGTTTGTGCCTTATATGAATATTTTAAATTATTTCTTTGGTTTAATTAAGGTATATTTTGTATATTATAATTTAGAATCCTAATTTTAATAGAGAATTAAAGTTATAAGTTTATAATGCTATTGCAGATATAATTTTAGGATTGAAGGAGAAATCTTTCTAATATTTAGGTGATCTGAAAGAGATTCTCAAATTAGGATTTGCAGCCAGTATGGATTTGACAAAGAGTTCTTAGAATGTTGATTAAGATTATGCTGAAAGATTGAAAGAAACAATGACTTCATTTTACACTTGTATTTTACATGCTTATTGTGAACCTAATGTACCTAACTTTGATTTAAGAGACACAGTAGATTGGTTCATAATATTTTGTACTGAGATGTGCAGTTTAAAATTAAAACCTACAATTGTATAGAATTATGAATTAAATAATAGGAATATGTTAGATTAACTTTATGTTGTATATTTGATTGTTCACATTTCTTTTAGTCAGTACCAGAAACAAAGATGAAGTTGAAAGATTTCATAACAAGTGAGTTTGTGATTGAATTAATTAGAAAGATGAGTTAATTCAATGGTAAAGATTATCAAGAATGTGTTTCATTTGCCAAATAGTTACTAAATGACGTTTATGGATTTTAATTGAAATTGTATTGAATTAAATTAATTTTAATATTAATGGGTAATGTATGCGAACCAAGAGAAGAACAAGAGTGGAATGATAGAACTATTTAACTTTAAAGACGTCTCGAACCAAGAATGTCAATATCTAGTCCTTATTATTCAAAACTGAAACATATAGAATCTACTTAAAATTGTTTGTCTCAATCAGCTCAAGAAAAACAAATTCTTAATCTAGTTGATATTCGTTAATAAATTGTGTAAGAAATGCTTGATCATGTGGTTATTTGTGGTCATTAAGAATTAGTATCATCATAAATAATGACTGACACTCATAATTTCTCATCATTTAATTGGATCAATGATTCAAATAGTCATTATGAAAGTTGGAATCCACAGGATTGTCATACACTTTAAGAAACTACTTGTGAGAGAGGAATACATTTAAATGAGTGTATGCGTTTATGTTGCTTAAATTTAGAAGCATTTAAATATACAGAATAAGGTAGTGATTATATTTATGTTGCTTTTATTATGAAATATTGATTATACTATCATTGTTTCTTTGAATTTGGAAAATACCATTCCTTACCAGGTGTGTATCCCAAAGTAGAATACAATTCTTTACGTGTTTACATGCTATAAATTACTTAAAATTAATTTCTTTACTTTTAAACAGAATTCACTTAAGATTCATCTTTTTTCAATTATTTCAAAAATTCATCAATAGCTTTACTAGCAATTCTTAATGTAGAAACAGGATAAATAACACAATTATAACCCATTTATTCAAATTCCTTTAATGTTATATATGGAGTCTTTCCAAACTCTGTCATATTAGCCAATAAATAAATATTTGGATTCTTCTTCTTCAACTCTTTTGCAACAATAGCCATTTCTTCTTTTGTATGTAATCCTTCAGGGAATATCATATCAGCTCCTGCATCCATATATGCCTTGCTTCTTTTTATACATTCATCCAATCCATGTGTTCCTCTAGCATCAGTACGTGCTAAAGAGAGAATATAAAACATATCTTACCACAAATGACAAAGTCTCCTCCACTACATTTGATACTTGCATTTCTAGCTATTTATATCTTCTTCTCCATAACATCAGATGGAACCAATTCTTTACCATCTAAATGTCCACAACGTTTTGGGAACACCTAATCTTCAATATGGAGACCTGAAGCCCCATGTATGAAATATTCCCAAACTGTTTTAGAACACATTTCGCCTTCTCCAAATCCTGTGTCTGCGTCAGCCAAGATTGGTAATCCTGAAGCAAGAGCAACATCTTTAATTGTCTTACAGAATCCATCCAAAGTTACCATGCTTAAACACTTATCTCTAAATTTTACCCAATATCTGGGACTCCACTAGATGCAGTTACAGCAGCACCTGAAATGTAAAGGGCTTCAAAACCATTATCTGCACATTGTCTACTAACCATACCATTGTATGCTCCTGGCATCATTAGGCATTTTTAAGCTAAAAGCTTTCTAAACAATGAGCAATTTTATTTAAATAACATAATAATTTTTATATTTCAAAAGTATTACCACTTATAAATTCTAAAAATAATAAATAATCTCATAATCTCATAATTCTTCTAAAATTTAATAATCTCCATATTATTATGATGAAATCAAACTGTTTATTAAATATTATCAAAATTATCGTTAGCAAACTACTTGCTAATTCTATAATGAAATCGAATACAATAAATTTCTTTATTTATACAGTTTCATAAATAAATGTAATACAACCTATAGTTTTTATTATTTATATAAAATAAAAAAATCCATCATTTATAGCTATAAGTAATTATGTCATTATGACTATATATTTTTATAGTAACTATTCTAAAATGTTCCTTAGAATAAATTATATCCTTATTTTCATATTTGTGAGACTATATATGAATTAATTCAATGGTGCATCATCAAAATGACTTCAATAATTAATTTATTATTATGGGATGTTCGGAATCTACGCATTATAAGTCTTCTCTGTAAATGAGCCGAGACTCTACTCTAGATACTTGCAGAACATCTCCAAATAAAACTAAACCAAAGGAAGATTTTCTAGATTCATACAACTTTGAGGATTTTGATACATCTGAATTAAACATAGAGCAAACATGTTTTCATTTTTATGATATTATTCTCCAAAAGGTTGTTACAGTGCCAAAATTGAAGTCAATCACTATGTCAACCATTATAAGAAGAAGAGTAGATAACATTTGATATTCTTTCTCATTTTTGTACTAACAAATTTTACACTTATAACATCATCAATACCAGATATTCTTAAATATCATTAAAAATGGCTTTAGATTAATCATCCATGTAAAACCATTTGAAAAACAATCAATTAAAAACGATTTTATGCTCAATTACAATAATTATTAGATATCTTAATACAAGTTTTAAAATTAATTTAACAAATTTCATCTCATTTAACACTTGTCGTTTATATGAATGCTTATAAACTAAAATGTATTATCTCCTTTTGTTTTAAACTCTTTTATTATTACTAAAGATTCATTCTCAAGCTTATTCACTATACTCTCTTAATAATAATGATATTTTCAAATATAATCTTAAATAATTATTTCATTTTGTTTAATATTTTCAATTACTCTCTATAGGAAAAACCAAGGCCAAAATAGAAATGTTCAATAAATTATTTATGTTTTAAGAATTTCTTAACATATTAAATTAGAATACAAAAATTAAGAAGTTGATGCATAAATTGGAAAGGTTAGATTAAGAGAATCCATTTGGAAAAATGATCTAAATATTATTTTAATGGTTATTACTTTGTTGATTAATAAGTACAGAAACTCTCATTCTATATAGATTTTAAATTATCAAAAAATCAAATTCATTTTTGAAAACTTTGAGATATTTTATTTTTGATTTACTTGATTATAAGATATTCAAATATGATGAATTATTTATTGTTAATCTGTAATGAATTTAGGTATTGATAATTTATTATGTACTTAACTTTTAATAAACTTTTTACATTAATTCTAAATTATAAGAATTGGTTATCTTCGAATGATGAATATAAATGACAAGGCGTAAAAAAGTAAAATAAGTATATTATATAGTATATAATTCATTATTATTTTGAGTTAAAAAATGTCGGGTTTACCCATTTTAAGTTAGGCTTAGATTCAATGAGTTTCTTAGTTTATTTGGATATAGTTAGGGCTGGTTCATCGTTACTAAATTTACAGAGGACAATATCTAGATTGAATCTCACTCTTTTCTTTGTGTTTATTTTATGAGTTTATTGATGATAAATGAATTAGGTGGTTGATATTTCATCTTTAGATAATGATTCTGAATAGTAATCATCTAAACACTCTAAATCTTCGTTGGACTCATTCTTATATTTTGAAATTGGAATCTCAAATAATTATTTTGGACCAATCATTTGAAATTGATATATTATTTTATGTTTCCAATTTTTTTCTTAGCCATATATTAGATTAAAACCGAATTTATTTAATTATCAAAAGGATTTTCATATATATTTAAATTAAAACATATATTAGAGTATTTTTAATAATAATGTTTAAAATAAAATATTAAAATGGGTATTTCTAGTATTAAATTATTGAGTGAACAACTTAAAACAATTAAATTAATTCAGAAAAGGGAGACTATAATATTTATGAATAAATAGATGAATAGAATGAAGACAAATAATAGGTCATAGCAGAACTAATTTGCAAATGTAGGATAAATGGCTTAAGATTTAAATTAATATGAGTCAATGCCTACTCCTATTATCAATTGAAATTTTGTATAATAAATATTCATAAAACTTTCAACTTTTCAGTAATCAAAAATCTACTACTTTTATAAGAATAATTATTGAAAAAATTTTGTGTAAAAACTAGATAGTTTGGAGTAGAATGAAATTCATAAGTTGCTAATATTTGGTTTCTTTAATATTTATACTAAAGATAAGTCTTTTAATGAAAGTAAATATCTTTTAAAAACTCAATTTGATGTTCAAAAAAACTACTGTTTTTGGTATGATGATTAAAGTAAAGACCAATTATAAAACTTTGATAAGTATATAATAAAATGAGTGTAATATTATCCATTTCTAAAATCAATTTAATCCAATCTTTACTACAGAATTAAGATTATAAATGGATTAAATCAAATGCATATAATTGATAAGAAACAATCATGTGCATTATCAACAAAAAAGAAATAAATTTTGAAGTGAATAATTAGTGTAATGAATTCAAAATAGATATATCAAATACGTAGATGATCTTGATTGGAATGGAATAATTTATGAATTATTAGAGGAAGTAATATAAATTTGATGAATGAATGGATAAATATATACAATGATTATGATTTTAACTTTTGTGAATTAATATGAGTATTTTTATAATATGAAAAACTTCTCATATTCATTAGGAATGTTAATGTTATCGTTAATTATTTTCTATTTATTGGGATGATCTAGGGAAACCTTCTTCTTAGAGTATATTATTTATTGACTGTTTTCTTACACTTTCAATTCTTTTAATGATTGTTTCTCCATATGCTTCTAATTATGATTCTGCTTATTTTTCATTATTTGAGATATCTTTGAATGGTGATCTCTCTTTATGTTAGATTAACACTTTATTCATTTCACTTTCTAAGTTGTTAAATTCTTGTTCATCTATTTTCACTTCATATTATATAAATAGATTTTTTAGTAGTAATATTAAATTGTCCATTTTAAATTAATTATTGAAATATTAATATATAATTGGAAATATTAAAATAATTATAAAATATAGAGACTTATTTATGAGTTTCAAAACTGGTGATGAAAGACATGATTTTTAAGTTAAATGTCCTTATAATCCATCACATCAGATGCCAAATTCTAAATTATTTTATCACATTTCTTAAGGATGTTAAGATAAAGCAAGATTAGAACATTTATTTGAACATTGTCCATATAATTTTTTGCATGTCATTCTCAAAGCAAATATGGATGCTCATCTTCGATAATGTTCAGATTTGAATAAGAATAAAGAAGAAGGTAATTTAATGTAAGAAATGTAAAAAGTAATAAAGGAATAGTAAAAAGAATAAAGAAAAGCATAATAATAATTAAAATAATAATAATAACAATAACAATAACAAAATACTTAAATACCAGGAGTTATTGTAAGTGATTAACCTAATAAGAAAAAACGAGTTAGAAATAAAAAAAAGAAAGAAGAACTTAAAAACAAAAATACAGAAGGGATACCAGTTTGGGGAGAGAGTTCAGATGAAGAAAAGAATGAAGTTTTAGAAGTATGTGAATAATTTGATCAATAATAAATTAATGAATAAAAAAAATAAGATTCTGATGATGAATGGGATTAGGTTCCAATAAAATAAAAAGGAAGAAATGGAAGAAATAGAGAAAAAGAATGATTTTATAATAAGTAATAATATTGTAAATTTATTTAAAATATCCCAAATCATAAATTAGTGAATCTAATCAATACTCTTAGAGAAGCATTTCTACATATTCATTAAATGTCTTGTTTATACCCTTTTCATTAATATATTTAATTAGATCTTCTTTACTTTTTTAAGGGAATAAATTTTAAAGTTAAATTACAATTGAATCTTAATAATATGCTTTTACTGTTATTTCAATAGGATCTTCTAATTTCAGTATTTATTATTTGTCATTTTCGCAGATTACCTAAATATATTTAAATTATTATTACATAAAATTTATAGACCCTCTCTTCTTGATTTTGAAAATGTTCAGCCACATAAGGTAAATCTAGAGTAACAGTTAGACATTCACCACGAGAAACATTATTAAGTTATTAATGAATGTTTAACTCTGGATTTGATAGAACTGCATTTAACCATTAACTTGTTCCACTATTCATTATTGTCATTTAGGCTATAATCTTTTTTCCAGGAACACCAAAGTACACTGGAATCTTTGACATTAAAGTGACTTTTTAAGTTTGATTCTTATTTAACAATCCTAATTCTCTAATTCTTTTATCTACTATATCAGCAATATATTATTTAAGTTATTCATTTTGTCTAAAATCAATCTAATTAGTATTTTATCCATTGTCTTTTTAATTTACTTGAACTTAAGTACTAAAAATAATCTAATCTATAATACCACTAATGTCCAGCTTATGGAGCTACTTATTAAGATTAATCTATTTGAATTGGTTGAAACAATGTGCAAGCATCACGACTTTGTTTTTCTACTACTATCAAACTTTAATTTAAAAGTCCCCAGGAATCTTTTAAAATTGATTTATAATCCTATGTTTCTGTTACTAATAATTTGATAGATGGCCATTAATTAGAATTATAGAATGCCTTTAATTACTAGAATTCTATATCATTCCTTATCTCTGCAACAGATTCTGTCTCCTCTAATATTATTCATTTAAATAAATACCTGGCTTTATAATGGCATACAAATATACTGTATTAAGTTACTTATAATTTTATTTTATTGTCTCAATAACACCCTGTAAATTAGCGACATTTGAAGGTAATTTGTGAACCTTTTTTGAGTAAACATACTTTATATTAGACATTTCTTTTATAATTTATTATTATACCTAAATTTCCATATGTATTACTTTATATATCAAATATTTTAATATGGATTATATGTATAGATTATATAATTAAATATATTTTAAATATATGATAATCATGATTTTTAGACGAAAGGTATAAAAGTATACATATACGAATATTAACATTTAATACTCAATTGTATTAAAAATCAGTTCATTCAGAAATTCTTTTAATAATGTAAAAATTATATAATGATTCATTCTATTACCTTATTCTTTAAATATCCAAGATTCAAATGGGGCATGATTAGATTTGTGAATGGCAAATTAATTTCATCATTTAGTTCAAGTTAAATACCTTAAAGTATAAGTAAGATTTTATACAAAATTATTCTACATTGATTTCTTTGCAAATGAGAAGCAAATAATTCTAAATTTTGGATGTATAATAATTTAGTTTCCGAATATTAAATTTACCTTGTAATTTTATTCTATACAATTTTATGTCCACTGTCTCGCTTTTCACTATAATCAATTCACTAGTTTAACAATCAACAATGAAAGCTAATAATAAATAAAATATTTTTGGAATTGTATTTATGAAATAATTTGGACTTACTAGTTATATTTTAGTGTTAGGATTACAAAACTTTTGAATTCTCTATAAAGATTTCTTTAAACATATAGTTTTAGATATTAATTATGAATTCCATATTTACATCATCAAATTTTGAAATTATATTTTATTTGCTAAGTTATGGAATTATATTTTATCAAAAGTAATATTTTCTTTTATAATCCTTATAAATAAAATCAATAATTTTAGATATTATCTACAAACATTTTAAATTTCTTTATTTTTATAATGTATTTTTGACTATTTAGTCTAAATTAGGATAGTAGGTTAATTTCCAAAAAAGATAGAAAAGTCAACCTATATTATTTATTTATTAAATTTAACATTTATTGCATGATTTATAATTTCTTAATAATTTGAAGAGTAATCTTATAATTTGTGAAATAAGTATTGTTCTAATGAACCATTATCTACTTTGGCTTCCCTTAAAAAGTTCAAGACCTCTTCTTTTGATTGGATAGTTTGTGAAAGTGTTGATGTAACACTTGAAAATTATAATTTTTCAATTTAAAAATTGATTAAGATATATTGTGAATTATGAAGAATTTACTTTAAAATGTTTTCCCATCTTTAATCAATTTAAGTTAAGAGGAATTATGATCTTATTGCTTTATTATATAAATAAACAATAACAATCAACCATAAATTTGATCCTAAACCCAATATAACAGATGAAATATCAATCCCACTATTGTAGATTAAATGAAAAATTCTCAATAAATACAAGACAGCAACAGATATTGTTGAATCTAAAAATTCAATTCCAATTATATTTATTACATTAACAATCATTTAATGAGCTCCTCTAAAATACATAGTTGAAGTATCTGCTGGAGGATCAAAAAAGAGCACATAAATTGAAAAACTGATGTTGATGTATATGATTAGTACACGCTAATGATATTCTTTATTAAAATTAAAGAATTTTGAAAATGCTGTGCATCCTATCATTCCAAGTATAGGATAGGCAACTGCATAATTTTTAAAAATTAATGCTATAATAAGCTTAATAATCAACAGCACAAAGAAAAATAACAAAATTATTTTTAAATGAGTTCTTCTTTTAGGAATTTGATGTTCTTACTGATATTTCTATTCAATTGATGGGTCTATAAATTTCAATGTTATTTTATGCATCCAAAAATAATAAATATATTAATAAAATATTAGATGAATTAGAAAAATATTAAATATTCAAGATAAAGGAAGTATTATTTAAAATTTATTAATTTAATATCACTAGAATTGGATTTCAGATGGAAATTTTCTATTTTGTTAATTTTTCGATATTTGTTTTTAAACATTGTTAATTCACTTCTTCCAATTTAATAATCTATTTTATCCTTTTAGCAAATCCACCATCAATAGATTCACCTAATTTTTTATGTAATTAATGCGACTAATTATATAACATATCTAGATTAACTTCATATATTGATTATAGAGATTAATCATCTGAATATTGGGATACATCATTTAAGCACTGTAGTGGTGCTGAATCTCTTTTCATTTTATTTAACTGGTACTTTCTTTATTCAATTTAGATTTCCAATTAAGCATTAACTTCTTATTCTTTTTTACTCTCAATCATAGTGTGAAATTTATCAGAAATCTATTTAAGTTGAGGATTAGATGTATAAATCTTTTTGTTATGAATGTAATCATATAATTTAAGATCAAACATTGTAATAAGTCCATGAGCATTTTTAGGGTTTTTATCTTGTTTAGCTCTTTTTGTAAATAAGTAGAAAGGTTTCTTTGCAATCACATAATCTTTAAGATTCTTGTAATCAATTCCAGTTTAAGATACATTAATCTTTTCAGTTGGATTCCTTTTTGGAGATGCAATAGTAACATCAATTTACCAGTCAAGAGGTTAGGATTTATTATTATTATTTCTATTACTGCTAAATCTTATATTTTGAGATTCTAATAATTTTCTAACTTATTTCAAAGCATCTTCAAATCTTTTTTATTTTTATTACTCAACTTCTTACAAATATTCCTTACTTTATTAATTCATAGTATCTTTTAATATAGCAACTGATGGATAACTATATTTATCAAAGTTTTTGCCTTAGTGTTTAACATAAGGTTAAACATTATCATAATTTACATAAACCTATTTTAATTTTTTGTAACCTGGAACACTCTTCTTAAAGTAATGAGAATCCTATTCTAATTATTCTTATTATTATTGATGTTGGAGACGATATTCATTTGAAATATTATAGAAGGTTTTAATAAAATGAATGTTTTTTATTTCTTCTAATCTTTATTATTGATTTGCTTTTTTTCTTAATTCAATCTAAAAATAGAAATATAAATTAGTATTACTCTTTCTTATATGAAATCTCTTAAAACTTTAATTTTTCTTTATGTCTATTCATGTAATTATTATTAAATTTATTATGCTTCTGCAAATTTCCCTTCATTCATTAAATATTGTGATTTCATTTACATTGTATGAGTAGAATTATCATAAATAGGTACACTATAATGATTTCTAAAGTTTCGCAACTTCTGGACATGATTTTTGATATTTGTTTAATCTGGGCTTATTTCTTACTCTTGTCCAAGTATATATTTACTTTCAATCCAGGAAAATTGATAGAATTCATCATCTCTTAAACACTTTATTCTCCTTCTAGATACTTAAATAATTCCAACTTAAATCTTTGAGTCGTACATGGTATTTGAAGAGGATTCTCATGAACCAATGGATCTTGGAGATGCTATCATATTAATAAACATCATTATACATTCATAGTCTTCACTCTATTGTGTTTCTTTTTTAACGAGATATCATGCAAGAAATTACCAAACATTTCCTTCCAATTATCAGGTGAATGATCTAATTATGGTTTCCGTATTGTCATTCTTTTTGTATTACTACGAGTAACTAGATACTTATTCTTGAAACGAGTAATTTGATCTTCCATCAAAATATTTTATATATAAATATAAGTATAATCAAGTAATATTCAATTTAGGAGAGAAATCATTTTCATTGAAGATTCTATTTTGATATTATTCAGTCATCTTCAATGGAAGTCTACTTGATTTCAAATCTATTACTTCACCTTTTTTATTTTCTTAGATCTATGTTATAGGTTGTAATGGATTTTATGGAATTTGATTTATCATTTATTTTACAGAAACTTAAGGTTTAAATGGTAAAGGAGGAATATTATATAATTATTTCGATTATACATTTAGAGGTATGATGGCTTAATTAAAATAATTGATTCCTCCTTATTATGGTAGAAATCCTTATTAAATTTAAGGAATAGATAATTCAACTTTATTTCTTGGAATTACATATCTTTATTAGATAGGATATCCTTTTATCCTTGCATCTATAGGAGAAGTGGAGACAGCATGTTATTAACTACTTGGTCTCTAACTCTTTCTTATTTTCTAAGGTGATATTTAATTTTGGTGTTCAGTCACAAGTTAAATATATAAATGTAATTGATCCATTACAATTTATAATTATGCAGGATTAATTTATATTTGATCTAATTGTGCTTTGATTTAATCTGTAAATTAAAGAGACATTTCATGTTGTTGAGAATAGATATCTTCAGGTTTACTTTATTTATAACATTTTATCAAAGTCTTTAAACATTTTTCAGAATTCAATTTTTGTTATCTAGTTTACAAGTGATTCCATCTTTCATATGATAATCTATGAAATTAATTGACTTAATTTAGTAAATATTCAATTTATTTTTATGATTGAGTATTGAGAGTATTTTCAAGTGTCTATAAATAATTATCAATAGATTTATAAAGTTTTTCTTTGGCTTCAAGAAACTTATTTTTTTAACTTTTATGATGATCATTAATTATTGTTTTAAGTTCTGTTACATTTTGTATATCATCAGCCAACAAATTACATATATCAACAATTTTATTCTATTATTCTACCAAACATGTTGAAAGATGATCAAAAGTAGGAGCATATTATTAGTTATTATGATCTTCTTAATGAATATTCACACAAGCAGGACATAGAGGAAGTAAACAGTCACTTAGAAATGATAAAAAATTTGATACAGATGTTTACAAAAGTTTTGTATATATTAATCAGGATGGTAATGACATTAAACAATAGGTGTATTTAATTGAGTATTATGTGTTAAATGTCTTAATTTGTAATTGGTTGATTATTATTATGATGGAGTAATAGGTCTTTCAGATGGTCTCTATGAATCAGATTCAAATATACGACTACGAGGTTGTCTTTGTATTGAACTCATTAAGTTAATTAATATTATGTGTCTAACTGAAAAACTAAAGATGAAGATCAAATAATTAAATATTAACTACTTAATTAAATGAAGTAATATCAATAAGACTTGAAATGTACATCCACCAAAAGTGCATATAAGTAATTAACTCAAAATTGGTTTTGCACACCCAAAGCTACTCATCGAACCTAAACTCTTTAATCTGACAATAAGATATAAAGTAGAAAAACACTTGAAACTAAACAACCAACATAACCATGTATATCCTTCAGAGAAGAATTTTAAAAAATATCATCTAGAATAGGTAGCATTGTCATTCCCACAAGTGAATTCTAATCTCCTATGCAATAAATTTATGAACTTTAGGTTTAAGAGTTAAAGACAATGGATATGCAGAATGAAAATGTTTCTTTGTAAGTAAGTGTTACTACAATCTCTAGTAAGAAATATTGACTCTCAAACAGCAGATGCAAATTCAGAATGATTAAATTAAACATAAGGATATGGTTATAAAGAAATTAAACTTCACTATCTAATAATTAACATCTTATAACCAATAAATAAAAATATCCTTAAGTTCAGATACTGATATAGCAAAACAAAAAACACAAATGAAAATCCTAGAGGATGAATTGATTGATAAAAATAATTAGATTAAACAATTCTCTAAAGTATTTCCATTTCAATTTATATAGATTTAAGATGAAATTAAATCATTAGAAGAATTTTATGTTAAGATGTTATCTAAAATGAAATCTGATTTATTATTTTAAAATAAGGAATTGTTAAAATTACTAAATCATGTTCAATGCATGAGTTAAATTGCTATTCTTAGTTTATAACATGAAGAACTTCCTATTGATCTATTATTCAAATATAAATAGTATGGTTTATTTGAAGAAGAATATTAAATTAATCAGAAAATAGAAGTCTTTGAATTGAGCAAAGAAAATGGAAACATATTATAGAAAATATTGGATGATATCAAGAAAACCTTCGAAAAGATATCTTATCATCTTGTAGAAGGATTTTCATTATTGACAAAACATTGAATATGTTTATATTAGTTTATGATTACAAAAATATATATCCATATTCATTCTTAAATCATACTATCTGATTCCCATATATGTGAATAATCAATAAATAAAGTAGACTTATTAACACATTACATACTTCCATATATTTCTAATCCTAAAAAATACAATAATATTGGATATATTAATGTTATACACAATCCTAATATTATATGTCCAATCACTATCATTACAAGATATGATTCATATTATTAAGGTTCAAAGTATTCCATTCCATACTAAACTGAAAATATCATTAAATAAAAGATCATGATTCTAATAAAGAGACTTAATCTTGTTCTGAATTTAGATTACACCTCATACAATCCTTCTTCATAAACTCCTCTAAATATTACTAGTCCTAATCAATAGTTCTCTTTTATTTACCTAATAATGCTCCTATTATAATGAAATAGTAACCATAAGAGTGTGAAGTAGATCTTTAGAGAATGAATCCACTTTCATCATTTAATTTTTATAATCCATTTCTTTCTCTACATTCTTAGACTGCATCCATAAATTTATAATATAAATCAGGCTTCTATGCAAAGTAATTACGAGAATAGAAATCAGCTGATAAAGATAGTGTTAAAAATACTAAAAATAAAGATGCTGTAAAAAATGTTAATCTATGACTTGAATATTTGATATGCTTAAGTATAAATCTGTATAAGTATTAATATAATATTTACTTTTTTAGTTGTTTATGAATTATACTCAAATAAATCATATACATACATAATGTAAATATGATACCATAGAGTACTTATCCAATAGAATGTACTCCTAAAATAACTCTAGAGAAGCAAACTATTAAAGCTATGATTGTATAGAGAATTGCTTTGAAAAGTGGTAACTTCATTTCTTCATCATTTTCAAAACGATCAGATTAATAGAAGGAGATCATATAGGAGACAATACAAATAGCATGACCTGATGGTTTACCCAATTCTGCAATGCATTCTAAACTAAAATAGAAAGAGAGATTACGTTTAAACATCAGAATTGAACATATAAGGTCTGCCTTGATTATAAATTTCTTTTAAAAACGCATGTGTTCCTGTTAAAACACAACTGAATAAAATCAATAAAAGCACATCTAATTTCTTATTGAAACTCAGATAGAGGTAAAGAAATATGATTTCACACAGTAATAATGAGGTGGACTTAATCATATAGCTAATATCAATAAAGGAAGGATTCTTAATAGAAAAGATCAATTTATAAGTGTATTAAAGCAATGTTTCATCAATGAATAGATCTACAATGATGTAAATACAAAATAGTATGATTCCTAATATAGCGTTTTTCTTGGAATTATATTTCATTAATTTTAATACATGAAAGTATATGAATATTCAAAAATCACTTCGAACTCAATTGGAATGAATGTCACTCTTAGAGATTTATTAGATTAGCCAATCCAAACCAAAACAGTCAAAGTAATGGAAGTGTTCATTAGTAATACTTGTACACATCATTATAAGATGAGGGTGATTATGTTTATAATTGTTATATTGCACTCAAAATTTCAAATTAGGGAGAATTAATGGAACTTTATAATAGATGGCCAGGACAAATAGATGAAGTTTACATAAAGGAAAATGATTTGATTGGACTAGATAGTATACTCTACAATATAAAGGGTGATTATAGGTAGGATCTATAAGTTGAATTGATTTAATATGGAGTTACTAATAAACGTAATTAGAATATAAGGATAAATATTATTAAAAATAACAAAGAAGAATAAGGAGAAACAATTCCCTTAGATCCTAAAATTATACTTGGACATAAAGATAATGTATTCAGAGTTGAGATGAATGATGGATAAATCAATGATATAAATTTCTTGATTATGAAAAATAAATATCCTCATTTAGTTATCTAATATCTAGAAAAATTGTGAATAACTAATATATATATATATCATATTAATATAATAAATAAGATCTACTTTAATTTAATATCAAATAAGCTAAAAATAATAATAAATATTTCATATAGGTTGGAATTTCTATTATATGTAGTACGAGAAATATTGGGTTTATATTATTTATTTGAAGATTTCATCCTCAGTTGAATTAAGAATTTACTCTAAAATTTGATTAAGGTCGATTTCACCATCAACTTCTGGAATCAAAGAAAGTAAGGTTTCTTAAATATAAGTCTTAGTATCAATTAAGATTTAATAACTCAAATTGAATGTTGCTTCATTATTATCTGGTAAATAATGTCCAGGAATACTTTATTGTCTAATTTATTAGTAAGTTTGGAATAATTTTAAAAATAAAGTAGTATACATCTTACTTTCTGTAAAATTATTTACCAAATTAAAAAATTTGAGTTTGTTAGTATCAAAAAATAATATTTAAGATTATCCATCATAGAAAGAATCAATATCTTCAATTCCCAAATTGAGTAATCCATTTTCACTGTCTTTGACTATTCCACAAATAATTGGAACAGGAGAATCAAGGATAGGCATTAATTGAACTGTTAAAGCAGGAATTGTAGGGTGTATATGTTAAAAAGGTTGAATCATATGTGGCAATATCATCCTATAGAATATATTCTAAAAACTTACAATAAAGAACTTAATAAAGTGCGATTACTACTTACAATGCAGATATTCTATTCCAACATCATATTTATCAATAGAATTAAATAATGTGGTAATTCCATATGTGAAAATGCATAAGAGATAGCCCATTCTATTTCATAATTTTGAATATCTGAACAATGAATCTGTTGAGGTTTTATTGGAGTTTATAAAAATGAGTAATTACATTCACTTAACAATTTTGAATACTGTAACTATGTTAAAAAATTATATAGTTCTGGTTTGAATGACTAATATTATAGATTTGATTTATACTGTATAGAAAGAGTTATCAATATCTCCTAAAGTTTCTTCGAATTCTGAAACCATTGAATATATCTCTGCTTTTTTGTATTTTAATGTATCTAGTTATAAAATATTATTATTGATACTTATTATAATTTTAATGATTTCAATAAATAAATCAATAATAGGAGCTTTAGTGATGAAACAATAAGTCTTTGATAATGAATAAAAGAATTTCTTTTGTAATTTATTATTATTGCAAACTTGATAATCATAGAAATCTGGCACATCAACACAAACACAATATAATTAATGATGAATATTAGTTATTGATATCAGATCACTTATATTATCTAGATTTATTTAAGTTCCATTATTAATATTGGTATTGTTATCAAATGTTTATTATGATTTCATAGTAATTACATATGCACCTGCTAATCTATCATAACTTTGACCACCCATTAGAATTCTAAAATATATGTCATATTGATGTACGAATTTAAATTACTCATTGATTGAGTTTTCTCTTCCAATTTCACTTTCAATCCATATGGATGTATTTATTAAGGTAATAATTACAATTATTCTATATAACATGATTCAGTAGATGAATGTTAAAATAAAATTTCAGGTTTTAAATACAATTCTCTTGTTTCTAAAATATTATTAATTTATCCATTTAATGTTTACTTAGAAACACTAATAATAAGGAATTCTTCAAATAATGAATATTATTTATTTTATTCTTATTACAATTATTATTATAAATGTTATTCTATTACAATAGATTCCTCTAATAATTATTATGGAGTAAAATTAGAATCCTCACCTTTACATTATTCCAATCTTAATTATGAATATTTACGTATTATCTATTTTACTTGAGATAAATTATCATATTGAAATTCTTGCACTTGAACATCCTATACTACCACTTTCTTCAATTCATTTTCATTTTATTTTCCAAGTTCGACTATCTCAGGACTGATAACTTATTCTTTCTCATTGCTACATCTCTTTGGACTCAAATGGTTCATATGCAATGTTGTCTTCTTAGTTTCAAAAATACGTTTCCCTATATTTAAACACATTCTAAATACTTTAAGGTTGAATTGTTGAGGACATCACCCTTTTAAACCTATCTAATGATATTGTATTCTATAAATCTTCTTATTTCAAAGCTAACTTTGATTTTAAAATTGAAATACTTGCAATTCAAATTTTAATGATCCATTCACTTTTTTCAACTATTCAATTTATTAATCTCTCTCCCTTAATTGAATTTAATAATTTGTTATTTCACGAATCAAATCATAATTTTTTTAAGTCAATTCCTCCTTTTTATTTAGTATGTTTTTTACATTTTACTCTTCTAATTACTTAATCTATGCTTTATACTCATCCAAATCCATTATCTCTTAAACATTTTGTTTTGATATCATTATTTATTTATTTATATATCTAAACAATCCTAATATTATATATTTATAATTTAACAGCTACAATGTTTGCATCCACTCCTAAAATTAAACCTTATTCATCATTACTCTAAAATTCACTATAACATAAACCCATCTAATAACCTATTTTTTCAGAATTGACTCCCTCTACACCTCAAAAATTTAATCTTATGAAAAATGTCAAGATGCTCAATGTCTCTTCTCAACCTACTTAGAATAGTTTTAGATCCAATAATGCAAAAAGAATAATGACATAAGACAGTCCATAAATTAACAAGGAAAATGCAAATTTTAGAATTGATTAATCTTAATCTTAAACCTAAATTGAAATTTAACTTAAACATTATATGTAAGAAAATAAAAAACTTTCTGATTTGGTTTCTAAATTAACAAAAGAGAAATAAGAATTACTTGATTAAACTGCAAATACAGATTTCAATATTATTAAATAAAGAGTAGAAAGGTTAGAATCTGTAATTGATCATTAAACAAATGAAATTGAAGATTGGAAGAAAAAATATAAAGATGCATGTTAAAATGATTAAAGTGCATCTATTATTGAAAATATGGTATTTTTATTATTAAACATTAGGAAACATCATTTGTTAAGGAAAATGATAGATTAAATTAAATTAACTTAAGTCATCTTTAAAAAATTCAGAACCTAGAATAAATAATTAAGGATTTAGAATATAAACTGACTGAGTAGAACAATTAAATTATTGCCTAAGAAGAAGAAAGAGTTAATATCCTAGAATAACCAAATAGTGTAATTAAATTTAACTTTTAAGATTACATTTAATTTGTTGAAAAAGTATTATTTATACAAATATTCATAGAGTATCACAGATCAATAAAAAATTGAACATGATAATCTATAGTAATATGATAATTTAAAGGAACAAATTTAATCTTTCCATACTGAAATTAATTAGATTAATTTCAAAACTAACAATCTCACTTAACTTAAGAACAATTTAAATGAACTGAAAAATACTCTTAAAAACTAGATAAATGAATGATTATTATAGAATTTTCTTTGAGATAACTTTATTAAACTAAAAATTAATTGCTCTATAATATTTCTGCCTTAACTTAATATTATTTGTCGTTGATATGTTTCACAACATCATTCTAAATGATTAATTTAATCCATTTAATGCCATTATCAATTTTATCTGATTTTTATCAAGAAGGTATGCAGATACTTTGGTATCAATACTAATCTTCGTCTTATTCCCTCTTAATTCTTTATTTTCTAACTCAATTATCTTGTTATCTTTCTGCTTCTGCAACAGATATAAACTTGACATCATTAATTTCAATTTATCTAATATTTTAATTTTAGCTTTTTAGAATCTGTAAATCAAGTATATATATAATTATCATATAATCAAATAAACAATAGTTCAAGATCTTAAGAGGTTGGTGGTTTTTATAGAATTTTGTCCGCACCAGCACTAAGACAATTTTGTTGAGTCT
This sequence comes from Paramecium biaurelia, assembly GCA_000733385.1. NCBI lineage: Eukaryota > Ciliophora > Oligohymenophorea > Peniculida > Parameciidae > Paramecium > Paramecium biaurelia. The sequence goes on along the minus strand of JPFL01000042.1, from coordinate 93,965 downwards.
TCAAGTCATTGAAAGCAGTCAACATATAGATCTTTACCTCTGGATTTATCCGTTTTATTTCTTTAATACATTATAATCCATTCATGCCAGGCATATTAAAATCCAAAAATACAATATCATAACATTGAGTTATTACCATATTGATGGCTTCCTTCCCTTCAAATGCAGTATCCACCTTTTGAATTCCTATTTTAGATAACTAAATTTTTAGTAACATATTATTAAATGACTCATCATCAACAATTAGCACTTATAATTAATCTCTCTTGTTAATCTTTTTATATAAAGGAGTAAGGTGGTTGGTACTTATGATGTTTTTGTATGGAGAATGTGCTGAAACATCGTAATCTATTGAATCGACACTTAACTAATCCTATTATTAGTAACTCTATTTATCACAATTTTTATAAATGACAAATTAAAATGTTGAACCAACTCCAACTTATGATAGAAGATAAATGTACTACAATGGTCCAATGTACCCGCACAACTACTTACAGATGATCAATCCTAAACCAACACCATTTCTAACATTTTATACTAATACTCTACTTGTTTGTGTTGCTATCATTGTCATAAGTGGCAAAATTTCTGAAAAGTCTTCTTTAAATTTCTTGGCTCATTCCGCTACCATTGTCAGAAACTGTGCACAAAATCAACCTTTATTGGTTTTTCAAAAGAGTATTAATATCAACTATTGATTTATTAGTTTAAATCTATTCTTAAACATTTTAACAAAATATGTAAATATCTTAAGTATCATCAGAAAATGTTATTGAGATTCTTCCTTTTGATGTGAACTTTATTGCATTTGAGAGTAAATTGAAAAGAATTTATTTAATTCTCAAAGGATCATTATTGAAAAATTAGGTTGACTTTAGATTAGAGACAATATCTAATTATAAGTTTTTCTTTTGTATTTAGATTTGAAATACATTCTTAAGATCCTGAATCAATTACAAAATATCAAACTAACTAATTGCTAGTTTTAATTTCTATTATTTAATCTAAGCAAAATCTTATAAATCATTGACAAATGATTATAAAATTTATACATTTGTTTAACACATTTCTAAATAATTGCAACAAGATTGTATTTTCTATAGAATATCTGGATTTTTTTCCATTTCAGATAATTCATATAAACTATCCTAAACTAATGTTATCATGGATTAAACAACACCAATAGGATTCTTTAAATCATGGCTGACTGTAGCTAATACATTATCCTTATATTAATCCAACTTTTCAAGTTATGATATTTTAATCCTATCTGTTATCTCAATTAATGAAACTATATAGCTTCTTTGATGTTTCCAAATACAAGGAGTTACTAAAATATCATATGTTTAATGATGATGATTACTCATTAATCCTGTTAATTTTAAGGGGAAATTATCTTGAAGTTCTTTATGTTAAGAGTTATTAATATATTGATAAAGGATTTAATTTAATGAATAACCCTTATCAATCATATTAATTTATTCACCTGTAGATGCTTTTAGATTATTTTAAAGTAATTCTTGACTTAAATTGATTTTGAAATTACATTAAGAAATGTTTGACTCATTGCAATTAATAATATTTATTTGCGTAGTTCTTTGATAAATATTTTCAATAGTAGCAAATTCTTTGTTACAAGCCTAATTAACAAATAATACTTCAAATTAATCTTACAAATTCCTATCAGAATTCAACTTAATAACAAACAAATTTTATTGAAGACTATGATTGAGTACCACCTCTTAATATGAGAGATCATGACTGAAGTTAAATTTCTCAAAGAAATATACTAGTTTTCTTCGTTCTCTTAAATATATACTAATTGCTATTGCAAAAATAAATATCCATTAAAAAGGTAAAAGGATCCAATCAAAACAATTATCGAAATACATATAAGTAATTTACATTATTGCAAAATAACAAATTAAGTATTTCTTATTGTTTAAACTTTGAGTAACATACATATAATATAATTGCACATATCCATTAATTAGAAACTAATCATTATGAAAACTTAAAAAGATATGAAGTGCTACAACGTGTATAATTTTCCAATAGTCATTACATCTTGAGTTCCTCTATATACTCCATATTTGGAACAAACTTGACAATGGAAAAACAATGAGGATTTATGAATACATTGATTAACTTTCCTAAACTATTTAGGAAATAGTCAAAGTTAATTCCAAAAACATTTTAAAAGTTTCTATTAACATCATTGTACTTTGATTTAACTTTTTCTAGAAAGTTGTAAAACTTTTCTAAACATTCTAATCTCTGAAGTTTAGAGTTGGATTTAAATAAACATTTTCTGATTGTAAATTTCTTGATAGCGACAATAGATACTACATCTAGAGTATTAATAATATTTGTTAATTATATATAATATTGTATAAATATATTTTATAAAATATGCTGAATTATAAGATATATCGTATATAATACTTTATTGAATTCAATTCTTATCATACTATAAATTTTATATATAATAAAGATCCGACTCATTTTAGAAGAGAATGTATAACTAAATGCATTATTATATAATTTAATTGTATATTATTGGTATCATATTTTAATTATTAATATAAATGATAGGTACAATTTCTTTTCCAGAAGGCAAATTGACTATATCATATGAATGTGGATCCAATTTATAATTTTCAGCTAAATAGGAATAGGGAAAATTTGAAAAAGAAAAAAGAGTTACATTAAATCAATCCAATGGAGGGAAGAGTTGTTTGCTTGAAATAATTTCATACACTAAAAAATAAGCATAAGGAAATAGTCGATATCCATTAAGTGTAACATACAATTGTGATTTAACAGCAAAATCATTATAATAGATTTTAGAGCAACAACAAAGATTAACAGAGGAAGAAAAAATTGACTATTTTTGCTAATTAATAGAATTAGCTCAAATACACAACACTTAAAAGATAACTCATTAGAACATGAGGCCATCTAATGTTATATGGTATAATAATAAATTTTATCTAATTAATTTTGGATAATTAAAAGATAATCCATCCTAATATGTAATTAGGTAAAACTATGTGGATGGAATTAAAAATGATAATTATAAAAGATATGTCTATCCTTATTTAACTTATTAATTTTTGAGTGAAATCAAAGAACATTTAGGAAATTAAGCAGAAATGGAGAAAATTATAAAAAATAGAAAGAAAGAGAATTTACAAAAAGATGATAGATATGCATTAGGAGTAATGATGCTGGAATTGTTTGTGCCTTTGAAAAATATATATCAAAATTTTGATATAGAAACTTGTATTGAATTAGCTAAAAATAGAGAAGAGTAGTTAATAAGGATCTATGAATGTTAATACAATTATGGAAAAGAAACTATTGATAAAGTTTATAAAATTATTCATAATATCATAATCAAAGATCAAATCCCTCAAGATAAAGAAATTCAAGATTTGAAAAATAAAGTTTAAATTAAACCTATTCTAACTGAGAAGCACAATTTATCAATAACCTCCAACCACAGTTTTCTTGGGGAATCTCCTTTAAAAATAGAGAAGTAATTTTTATACAATGAGAATTCTCCTTAAACAAAGAAAGAGACCGAATAATCAAAAATGGAATATTCTCCTTTCATGAATAAAGAAACTTTAGAACCAAAAATGAACATCGTGAATAAACAATATATAGTTTCACTTATAAATAAATAAGCATTTGAATTCAACTCCGATCTATTATATTATTTAGATAAACAAGAACTATAGAATTACCTATCAAAAGTTAAAAATAATCCATAATTTAAATTAATGATTGAAAAAGCAAGGAATATAATTAAATTAATAGATGCAGATTATTTGGCAAAGATGTAATATAGAGAATTTTCTTAATTAATTAATGAGGATAAATATTATATATTATAAAATTTTGTTAATGAGAATCAAGAGATTAATGATGAAATTGAATAACAAATTAAAAAAATAAATAAAATTAAAGAAAAAGAATTTAAGTTTAATTAAATAATTATACCAGAGAATTTTTAAGAAAAATAAATTATTGAATCTAATTAAGAAATATAAATGATTGAATTTAATTAAGAAATATAAATGATTGATGTTAATTAAGATTTTCAAAACACCTAATGCAGTTATAAATAAATGTTATAATAAAAAATACCATAAATTTAACTCTTTATGAAATATTAAAGATTATTGAAAAATGAAAATGATTGTGAGTTTGAAAAGTAAGAATATATCAATAAATGGTATTCTGCTAAAGTAAGCAATAAAGATTAGTATTGGCATATTTGTGAGTCAAAACAAAATTATTTATATATAGGAAATAACATTTAGAATTTTGATGTATTTAAAGGAAGAGTTATTGAATAATCTAACAATGGCTAAATTGTAGATTATGAAAATGTAATAGTTAATCTTGCTGATAATAAAAAGTCTGGTGATAAAGTTACAGTAACAATTTATGATTTGTAAAAATTTAATTTGATATCTACATATGTAGGAAATTTAAAGGACAACTTATATGATGGAAGTGGTAAGATTATAGACTAGTCAAATAATTATAGTTATGTTGGAGAATGGAAGAACGAAAAAAAGCATGGATAAGGAACTTTTAAAATACTAAACACAGAGCTTGAACGAAAATACGAATTTATAGAATTGGAAGGAACATTTGAAGATGGCTATATAAAAGAAGGAACAAAAATTGTATTTCCTCCTTATTATTTACCTCCAAATACTAGTAATGTAGGTAAGGGAACCTTTTATTTTGAAGAAACTCTAAGATTTTATAAATACAGAAAGATAAATCAATTAACTTATGAAGAAGATTAAAATTTTAGACAATAATATAATGAAATCCCTTTTGTGAAAATGGATAGTTCAAAAATGTGTAAAGTAATTCAGAATAGATTATACAATTTTGTGAATTGTTTTAAAAAGAAGAATTGATTAACTTTTAATTAAAATAAGATATAATTATAAATTATAATATAATATTTTAATTGCATATGGATTAAAAAGAAACTTAAACATAAATACAACAACATATAAATCAAAAGATTTAATAAGATTAAAGTATTGTTATTATATCTAGAAAAATTATTTAAAAAGCAACTCCTAATTATATTTTACAAATTAAGCGCTTTAATAATACGTTACCAGATAATTATGCAATTAATTTATTAATCCTTATATTATTTTTTAATAAATATAATTCAAATAAATATTAATATAAATT
>JPFL01000042.1:27448-88657 GCA_000733385.1 Paramecium biaurelia | reverse complement strand
AATATAAATTATAGATATTTTTATATGTAATATAAATTGAATATATTTGTATTATTGTTATATATTTATAATTTAAAAGATTTAATAGATTTATTCTATATCATTTAATTTGATTTTATTTTTCTAAATTAAATATAAAATAGACATTTAAAAGATTCAATATAAATTACTTCTTCAATTCAAAATTATATTTGATTATTATTGACCATATTTATTCTACAGTCTTAGTTGACACTCTAATACTTGTATTTTAATTCCCTCATATAGACTAACCAGATTGTGAAGCTTCATTTGCAATTAAGGCTTGTCTAAATGTTCATTAATTGTAGTAGTATATTTCTTCATTTCATTTCAAATTACTCTCCACTATCCTCTATTTTTCTACAAGTTGCAATATTGTAAAATTAAGATCAGTCAAAAAACAACCATACGTTGATTATTAGTAATGGTTCTGCTTAAATCAACCTTTTTATGAATTATAATTTATTTGAAAAATCAATTTGCAATAAATTGGTGTAAACAATCGAATTAAATTATTATATAATATTTAAAATAATTACAAATCAACAGATAAATAATTATCTATGGATAAAAAGGATAAAGATGGGTTTTAAAGATAAATGCAACACAAAGTATTTTAAGAATAATGGAGATTGTTTAACTTGAATTCTATTCTATTCAATGTCAATGACAATGTAAGATTTAAAAAATGGAGTATATTTGGGTCCATATTTACGGAGATGAATTTTTGAAATAATGCAGAAAAGTATGAGAAATTTCAAAACAAAAGTGATCGAAACTGTCAATACCTCTAATACTGTAATGAATAAATGACTATCTATAATATTCAAAAAGTGGAATCCCTCAAATAGTTAAGTTAAGATTAACTTTAGAGGAAATAATGGAGAACATCAGAGGGAGACTAAAAAGTCGATTTGTTCAAAGAAAGTTACTAATATAAAAAAATTCTGTTTTTCCCAACAATATGATATGCCACATTAGATTTGGGCTTAATGCAAAAAGTGTTATATAACAGTGGTTGATTATTAAAAGAGTTTTATTTAAAGGAGATATGGGGTTTAATAAAAGCTATCCAAAAGATGATGAGTTAAATGGATGGTTGGAATTTGGTCCAGGTAATTACCTTTATGTACTTTAAAGTTAACTTATTGGAATAAAGATCTGTAAATCTTTCGGCAGGCATAAGAAGGAAAATTGAAAAAAATTCTTTTCGATATATTTTAAATGAAACGAAAGAAAATGGGAAAATCTGAAAATGTATATATTGTTAAACTAAGATCATTATCAACTCCCAATAATTATGCTTTTAAAGAAACAGAATTCACTGCTATGACGTAGAACTTTTTTCAACAAATATTCCATATACTTCTTTTCATCTAATAAATTGCTTCTCCTATGATCTTATTGCTTCTTCTTCCTTTTCTGATGGTATTTATAGTAAGCAATACTTGAATATATAATGTTTATTTTACATGGGATATTTATATACAATATGGAAACTAGTTCCAAATCTAAAGAAATAATAAAGAAACATATAATAATCGAAAGAGCCCTTTTAATTAATTTTTATGTTTAAACTGTTTATATTAAAAGTAAATTCAATGAAAGTATTATTGAAAAATAGGAGAGTCTTTTTAAGATTGAAAATAGTTTTAATAAATAAGAAAAACCATAGAGTGAAATGAATCATTTTTTTTATTTTCTTAATTTAGCATCCTGCCTTTGTGCCATTTCTAAAGTATCTTTTTATTCTTGGGCTTCTAAGACTTAATTTCTTTTCAGACACCTGAGATCTAGTGATATTTGAATACAATTTACCTTATCTAAATGAAGCATCACTCAATAATAAAGGGTTAGGTTTGAAAATCTTACATTCATAAGGTCTAATATAATTGACATCCCAATATCTAACTTCTGCAAATTCAATATAACCCATATAAGAGCCATATATTTTACATACTCTTTTTCCTTTCCTTTTGATTTCTCCTGACAAATAATCAGATGGTTTCCATGTAACACTATCTAATTCAATACAAGCAGTTATATCATTAGTTTTATCAATAAAATTGATTTTACCTTTACATTCTACTTTCATTGGTCCCCAAAAGCTCCCACTGTATTCTTCTCCAGCAAAGTTATATTCAATAAGATCTCCTCCTGGAAATAATAAATACCTTTTCCCTTTATTTTTTAATGATAATGAATTAAATCCTGCTTTAGCTTCATAATTATAATATCCATAAAATCTATAACTATTTTTTGGTCCAATAGTCAAAAAATAACTGACAGGTGGATGATGTGAAATTTACTCAGCATATGCAATTGTACCATCTTAATAAAAACCAGAAATAGTTTCTCCAAGAATAGGATTTAGAGGCTTTAGGAAAGAACAATTGATATAAAAATTACCAAATGTTGCACAGATGATGAACTTTAACTAAATAAATATAGATAAATATAATACTCTTTCTACAGGATCCTTTTCTTGAGTTGCTCTGTTAATATAAAGTGGAAATAAACAACTTGACATCAATATTTTCTCCAAAGCAGATTTAGGAATCATGGCTTTAATAGGAAATGAAACTGTGGTGAGATTCAAATTTCCTGATAAAATTTGCCGACCTATTTAATTTATTATGTCTTTGCCTATTGCTCTTAATGTTCTAATAAGTTTTTTGTTTCTGCATACTTTTCCTCCATCTTTATGGGACATTGTAGATCGAGATTCCTCTTTAGATTGTAATGGTTTAAAATTAGACACTGCTTTCAATATTAATGTTTCTGTATTGTCTGCATTATAATCATGAACTTCTCTTGCCCATTTGTAAATAGCTGCATTTTTAGCTTCTTCTTCTGACATTTCTCTATCATCTTCATCATCCTCTTCTTGAATTGGTTCTTCTGCTATTTCTTCAAATTGCGATTTATCATTTTCATTGTTTTTCACTTCAGCTTATATTTAAGGATAATTAACTATGACACTTAGATCCTCCTAAAAGTCAATTTTCATCTCCTCTTATTATTGCAATTCCTATTTCATTTTCTATTGTTTTTCAAGAACCCTCATCACAAAAACTGTGAATGGTGTCTTTCCTACTATAAAAGAAGGACAAATTGATGCTGATACATTTTCATCTTGCACTTAATAACCCATTGAATGTTTTTTTGGCCTATCATCTATTTCAGGTGCAACTTCTTGATGTTAAAAACCTCTAAATTCAAATTATGAATTATTACTCTCCATTATAAGGATTTCCTGATTCAAAGAGTTCTTATGCAGCTTTTGGATTTTATTTTTTTTTTTAAGATGAACAACAAAACATTTCTATTTATTAAAATTGTAAATTTATATATATGGTTCAATGCTAATCAGTCATTTAAAATAACGAGAAGTATATATATTCAAATTTTCCATATTCTAATCACTAAATTTATTAGACTGAAATGAAAATCATTTTCTGTTTATTATATTTTAGTTCAGTTTGGTTTCCTGACTTGCATAAGTTCCTTCTTCTTTCAAATAAACAATTCACTAATATATTCCTATTTATTCTTATGTTATGTATATTAACAATTTTTGGATTTAGTGTGTTGTTAAAATTATTGTTTATAATTTTATTTGCATTATCTTTATCAATTTGATAATGTCAAATAATTTAATGTTCTGTGAATAGGTTGGAATTTCGCTTTATCTTATCAATCATATATATTTTGATTTTTCACAAATAACTCTAACTCTATTAACCATTGGTATTCATAAGTAATTGGATTTTTTAATGGAAGGATAATACTTAATGTTGATTGAATTATAATATTCTAAAAACTTATTATAGTTGAGTGGAGTCTAATTATTTTATTTTAGTAAATAATCAATATCAATAAAACTGATTGTTGATTGTATTTAATAAATATAATATCAACAGCACAAACATCTGATAAATTGATATTAGATAATTACTCTGTAAATATAATTGAGAGTTGCTTTTTGAATGATTTTGTATATATATATATTAACAATACTTTAATCTTACTCAACTCTGCTGATTTATGATGTTGTAGTATTTATTTTTAAGTTTCTTTGAAATCTATATGCAAATAAATGTTATATTTAATTTATAATTATATCTTATTTTATTTAAAAGCTAATCAATTATTCTATTTTAAACAATTCAATAATCTTTTCTGAATTACTTTACACATTTTTGAGCTATCCATTTTGATAATAGGGATTTTATTATATTATTGTCTTAAATTTTAATCCTCTTCATAAGTTAATTGATTTATCTTTCTGTATTTATAAAATCTTAGAGTTTCTTCAAAATAAAAGGTTCCCTTACCTACATTACTAGTATTTGGAGGTAAATAATAAGGAGGAAATATAATTTTTGTTCCTTCCTTTATATAACCATTTTCAAATGTTCCTTCCAATTCTATAAATTCGTATTTTCGTTCAAGCTCTGTGTTTAGTATTTTAAAAGTTCCTTATCCATGCTTTCTGCCGTTCCTCCATTCTCCATCATAACTATAATTATTTGACCAATCAATAATCTTACCACTTCCATTATATAAATTGGCCTCTAAATTTCCTTCATATTTAGATATCAAATAAAATTTTTACAAATCATAAATTGATACTGTAACTTTATTACCAGACTTTAAATTATCAGTAAGATTAACTATTACATTTTCATAATCTACAATTTAACCATTTTTAGATTATTCAATAACTCTTCCTTCAAATTCTAAATTATAAATGTTATTTCCTATATATAATTAATTTTGATTTGACTCACAAATATGCCAATACTAATCTTTATTGCTTACTTTAGCAGAATACCTTTAATTCTCGATATATTCTTCCTTTTCTAAACACCCAACTCATTTTCTATCCTTCAATGATCTTTATTATTCCATAAAGAGTTAATTTATGGTATTTTCTTATTATAGCATTTATTTATAACTGTATTAGGTGTTTTGATAATCTTAATTTAATTGATTATCTTATTGGTTAATTATTTAATTAAACTTAAATTAATTTTATTCAATTTTATTTATTTCTTTAATTTGTTATTCAATTTCACCATTAATCTCTTGATTCTCATTAACATAATTTTATAATAAATAATATTTATCCTCATTACTTAATTAAGAAAATTCAATATATTACTTCTTTGCCAAATAATCTGCATTTATTAATTTAACTATATTCTTTGCCTTTTCTTTCATTTATTACAATTATGGATTATTATTAATTTTAATTTAATAATATTCTAGTTCTTTTTTATCTAGATAGTACAATAAATTATGATCAAATTCAAATGTTTATTTTGCTATAAGTGAAACTATATATTGTTTATTCATGATGTTCATTTTTTATTGTAAAGTTTCTTTTTCCATTAAAGGAGAATATTCCATTTTTGATAATTCGGTCTCTTTCTTAATTAAAGGATATATCTTAGCGTTTAAAAATTATTTCTCCATTTTTAAAGGAGATTCCATAATTATACTGTTGTTGAAGATTATTGATTAATTGTTGTTATCTTCAGTTCGAATAGCTAAATCGTTTGCTTGTTTATTATGTTGCATAAATATTTGTTTTAATTCCAGAATTTCTTTATTTTGAGGAAGTTGATCTTTGATTATGATATCATGAATAATTTTATAAACTTTATCAATAGTTTCTTTTCCATAATTGTATTAACATTCATAGATCCTTATTAACTACTCTTCTCTATTTTTAGCTAATTCAATACAAGTTTCTATTTTATAATTTTGATATATATTTTTCAAAGGCACAAACAATTCCAGCATCATTACTCCTAATGCATATCTATCATCTTTTTGTAAATCCTCTTTCTTTCTTTTTTTATAATTTTCTCCATTTCAGTTAAATTTACTAAATGTTCTTTGATTTCACTCAAAAATTAATAAGTTAAATAAGGATAGACATATCTTTTATAATTATCATCTTTAATTCCATCCACATAGTTTTACTTAATTACATATTAGGATGGATTATCTTTTAATTATCCAAAATTAATTAGATAAAATTTATTATTATACCATATAACATTAGATGGCCTCATGTTCTAATGAGTTATCTTTAAATTTTTGTGTATTTGAGCTAATTCTATTAATTAGCAAAAATAGAATATTTTTTCTTCCTCCTTTAGTCCTTGTTGTTGCTCTAAAATCTATTATAATGATTTTGCTGAAGAATCACAATTGTATGTTACCCTTAATGGACATCTAGCATTTCCTTATTCTTAATTTTTAGTGTATGAAATTATTTTAAGTAAACAAATATTCTCTCCATTATTGGATTGAGATAATATATCTCTTTTTTCTTTTTCAAATTTTACTTATTCCAATTTAACTGAAAATTATAAATTGGATTCACATTCATATGATATAGTCAATTTGCCTTCTGGAAAAGAAATTGTACCTATCATTTATATTAATAATTAAAATATGATACCAATAATATACAATTAAATTATATAATAATGCATTTAGTTATACATTCTCTTCTAAAATGAGTCGGATCTTTATTATATATACAATTTATAGTATGATAAGAATTGAATTCAATAAAGTATTATATACGATATATCTTATAATTCAGCATATTTTATAAAATATATTTATACAATATTATATATAATTAACAAATATTATTAATACTCTAGATGTAGTATATGCAAAATAATTTTGTAAGTCTCCTAATACCAAAGCAACAAATTTTCTGGAATAAATTTTTTAATATTTCTAAATATTGATTTTCACATATTTTTAACATTTTATACAACTTGTATATGATTATATTAATCAACTAAAACGTTAAATTCCCTTCATACATTCAATTGTTTAATGAATCAATAAGATCAGAATTCAATTGCATTTAAATAAGATTTATATCGGATTAGTAAGTAATTTGTATATTTATTAGAATTGTGTTTCATATAGACTTCATTTAAAATTTCATAGATTAGTTGAAAATAATAATTTTAAATGCTAACATCAATTATTGTTTAAATACATTCATGTTTGCCATTTTGGAATAGAATTTCAGCAACCAACATTCACCTTCATAATTGTATATTTTCAAAGCAAATTAATCACATTTGTTGAAAGATAGATCAAATTGAGTTTTATGTTTTTGCTTATACTGTTGTACTTACTAAGTGATATTGATTTTTAGAATTATTCTAATAAGGAGGGCATTTTGATGTTTGTTTTGCCTCAAGTAATGAAATATAAAGTGCATATACAAAAGTCTCTTTAATATATACTCCGAGAAAAAGAAAAATTTTAGCTCACTTCCGAACTCTAAATCATTAATAATAAATTATATAAAATTTATTTTAATGATTATTAATGATAAATATCTTTTTAAAGTCATTCGCGTTGTAGTGCTTCATATCTTTTTGAGTTTTAGTCGCTATTAGTTTCCTGTGCAATTATATAATGTCTATGTTACTCAAAATTTAAACAAAAAGAATTACTCATTTTGTTACTGTGCAACAAAGTAAATTATTTATACGTATTTTGATAACTATTTTGATTGGATCCTTTTTTTTAATGGATATTTGTTTTGAAATAGCCATCGAAATATAGTAGAATTTTTACATTATAATAAGTTTTTGATTAAATATTTTTTGTTATTATTTGATTCGAAATACTAAGAATAAACACATATACTTCAAATCTATTAAATACCAATTCGATATTTAGATCATCTCTTGTGTTATATTTCTCTACATTATTGTCACAAATTTAACTATTACCTAATGTTCAAAATTGTTTTCTATCTATTTCTTCTCGTTTTTTAATTCAATTTTTGTGAAATCATTTCTTTACCTAAAATTGAGATGTTGAAGGTAAACCTTATCCCCCTTAAACCTTTAAAACCTCATTCACATTTTAATTTTGATCTGACTCACAAGAAGATATTTATATTCCTTCATTTATTAAAAGGCCTACAATTCTGTCAATACGAAATTATGATAGCCAACGACACCTTTCTCAAGAATAAGTAGACTTTATATTTAATACTTCAGAAAATCTTTACAGAGATAATCCAATTACAAAATAGAAAATAAGATTTAGGAATGGTCAACGTAAGGATCTGCTCAAAACCATTCTTCTTTGATATTTATTTTGACAGCATTCTGGAAGATTTCTTATGAAAAAAAAGGAGTACCAAGGATTTTAACAAAAACATCCCAAAAATGAATTCTACAATAATAACATGTAAAACCACTTAATAAGACAAATGCACAGCGAATGTAGGGATATCCATAATAAACAAAAAAATGCATTTAATTCAAACATTTAGTCGTGTTATTTTGATTTCTACAATATATCTGTGTATTTATTACGTGCGTGTACTTTTCGACAAGTTTTTTGTTCCTTAATCGGAGGAAATCAATATTGGCGTGCTCCATAAAACAACAAGAATTAGAACTAATAGATTAAGCTAGTAAAAATATAGATTAAGGGTAAAAGTGTATTGATCAAAAAGAGCATAGCGTTGTCAAATTGTTAAAGAGTCTTAAACCATTCCATACTATCTTTAAGTCATGGAGAGAGATTGGGTAATTTAATACACAGAAAATTAATATTGAATAAGTAAAGTAAATACTTTTCTTTTATATTAAACAAAACTAAAGATATAGGTTCCTTAAAATATCAAAAAGAAAAATAAATTGAACTAAGATTCATAAACAAAGTTTAACTTATTACTTTGTTATTATGATTGTTTATTTTAATTCATCATTTAATATGAATATCTAAAGTGTTCTTGTTTAGGATTTTATTGAAAAGATTAAATTATTCAATTATTTCAAGTTTTGGCTGTTTGATAATACGTCTTAATTTTAGTTTTTCAGAACTCTTTGTTTTTTTATTAATAATAGTTTAATTATATAAACGATTAATTTAATTATCTTTCAAGTCAAAATTACCTACCTTTGTAATCAACTTAAGAATCTAAATAAGATTAAACCACTTCTTTTACATTTAGAAGGTCAACCTTGAGGGCTTGGAAGGAGAAAATTCAAAAGGATCAATTGAAAGTTATCTAGGAAATGGGACTTCATCCAGACCTTTCCAATAAAATAATATTTACCTAATTTCGAATATCTAGATAGACATAAACACATGAAAGAAATGTCAAAGTGTGGTAGCCAATGGTACTTTACTGTTCAAGGACTTCTTGCCTCTGGAAACATTACAATAAAATGTAAATAATAAGTTCTTCTTTTTCCAAGAAGAATTATGCCAAAGAATACAGAATGCTAAAATTAAATGACCGACTGCAAAAAGGTAATGCATCTAATAATATTTGTTATTTTTATATAATATTGTATAAATATATTTTATAAAATATGCTGAATTATAAGATATATCGTATATAATACTTTATTGAATTCAACTCTTATCATACCTTTTTTATATCTATAAATTTTTGATATAATAAAGATCTGACTCATTTTAGAAGAGAATGTACAACCAAATAGGGAATACCAAACAAAAAAATTAATAAATGATGAATTTGAATTGGATCTGTATTATTATATTATTTAATTGTATTTCATGAATTATAAATATAAATGTTAAGTGAAATTTCTGTTTCTAATGGCAAATGGACCATAACATATTAATGTGAATCCAATTTATAATTTTTAGCTAAATAGGAATAGGTAAAATTTGAAATAGAAAAAAGAGATATATTATCTCAATCCAATAATGGAGAGAATAATTGTTTACTTAAAATAAAATCATACACTAAAAAATAAGCATAAGGAAATGGTAGATTTCCATTAAGTGTAACATACAATTGTGATTCAACAGCAAAATCATTACAATGGATTTTAGAACAACAACAAAGATTAAAAGAGGAAGAAAAAATTGACTATTTTTGCTAATTAATAGAATTAGCTCAAATACACGAAACCTTAAAGTTAATTCATTAGAACATAAAACCATCGAATGTTATATGGTATAAGAATAAATTTTATCTAATTAATTTTGGATAATTAAAAGATAATCCATCCTAATATGTAATTAAGTAAAACTATGTGGATGGAATTAAAGATGATAATTATAAAAGATGTGTCTATCCTTATTTAACTTATTAATTTTTAAGTGAAATCAAAGAACATTTAGGAAATTTAACTGAAATGGAGAAAATTATAAAAAATAGAAAGAAAGAGGATTTACAAAAAGATGATAGATATGCATTAGGAGTAATGATGCTGGAATTGTTTGTGCCTTTGGAAAATATATATCAAAATTTTGGTATAAAAACTTGTATCGATTAAGCAAACAAAAGGGAAGTGTAGTTAAAAAGGATCTATGAATGTTAATACAATTATGGAAAAGAAACTATTGATAAAGTTTATAAAATTATTCATGATATCATATTCTAAGATAAATTTCCTCAATATAAAGAAATTCTGGAATTAAAACAAATATTTATGCAACATAATAAACAAGCAAATAATTAAACTTAACGAACTGATGATAACAACGATTTATCAATTGTAAACAACAGTTTTGTTTAAAATTAGATTTAAAATGAGATCTCTCATTTAATTAAGGCAGAAACTTTAGAACAAAAAATGAACATCAATAATAAAAGTTATTACTCTAAGCTTATAAAAAAAGAAACATATGAATTTGATCATAATTTATTGTACTATCTAGATAAAAAAGAACTAGAATATTATTAAATTAAAATTAATAATAAGCCATAATTGTAATAAATGAAAGAAAAGGCAAGGAATATAGTTAAATTAATAAATGCAGATTATTTGGCAAAGAAGTAATATATTGTATTTTCTTAATTAAGTAATGAGGATAAATATTATTTATTATAAAATTATGTTAATGAGAATCAAGAGATTAATGATGAAATTGAATAACAAATTAAAGAAATAAATAAAATTGAATAAAATTAATTTAAGTTTAATTAAATAATTATACCAGAGAATTTTGATGAAATATAAGTTATTGATTTTAATTAAGATTATCAAAACACCTAATACAGTTATAAATAAATGTTATAATAAAAAATAACATAAATTTAACTCTTTATGAAATATTAACGATTATTGAAGGATGAAAATGATTGGGTGTTTGAAGAGGAAGAATATGTCGAGAATTAAAATAGGTATTCTGCTAAAGTAAGCAATAAAGATTAGTATTGGCATATTTGTGAGTCAAAACCAAATTAATTATATATAGGAAATAACATTTAGAATTTAGAATTTGAAGGAAGAGTTATTAAATAATCTAAAAAAGGTTAAATTGTAGATTATGAAAATGTAATAGTTAATCTTACTGATAATTTAAAGTCTGGTAATAAAGTTACAGTATCAATTTATGATTTGTAAAAATTTTATTTGATATCTAAATATGAAGGAAATTTAGAGGCCAATTTATATAATGGAAGTGGTAAGATTATAGACTGGTCAAATAATTATAGTTATGATGGAGAATGGAGGAACGGCAGAAAGCATGGATAAGGAACTTTTAAAATACTAAACACAGAGCTTGAACGAAAATACGAATTTATAGAATTGGAAGGAACATTTGAAAATGGTTATATAAAGAAGGAACAAAAATTATATTTCCTCCTTATTATTTACCTCCAAATACTAGTAATGTAGGTAAGGGAACCTTTTATTTTGAAGAAACTCTAAGATTTTATAAATACAGTGAAAACGAGGATTAACCCTCAAAACAATAAGATAATGAAATCCCTTTTGTGAAAATAGATAGTTCAAAAATGTGTAAAGTAATTCAGAATAGATTATACAATTTTGTGAATTGTTTTAAAAAGAAGAATTGATTAACTTTTAATTAAAATAAGATATAATTATAAATTATAATATAATATTTTAATTGCATATGGATTAAAAAGAAACTTAAACATAAATACAACAACATATAAATCAAAAGATTTAATAAGATTAAAGTATTGTTATTATATCTAGAAAAATTATTTAAAAAGCAACTCCTAATTATATTTTACAAATTAAGCGCTTTAATAATACGTTACCAGATAATTATGCAATTAATTTATTAATCCTTATATTATTTTTAATAAATATAATTCAAATAAATATTAATATAAATTATAGATATTTTTATATGTGATATAAATTGAATATATTTGTATTTTGTTATATATTTATAATTTAAAAATTTAATAGATTTATTCTATATCATTTAATTTGATTTTATTTTAATAAATTAAATATAAAATAGACATTTAAAAGATTCAATATAAATGACTTCTTCAATAAAAAATTACATTTGATTATTATTGACCATATTTATCCTCCTACTTAGTTGACACTCTAATACTTGTATTTTAATTCCCTCATATAGACTAACCATATTGTCAAGCTTCATTTGCAATTGTCTAAATGTTCATCAATTGTAGTATTATATTTCTTCATTTCAATTTACTCTCCACTATCCTCTTTTCTACAAGTTGCAATATTGTAAAATTAAGATAAGCCAAATTACAATCATAAGTTGATTATTAGTAATGGTTCTGCTTAAATCAACCCTTTTATGAATTAAAATTTATTTGGAAATGATCAATTTACAATAAATCGGTGTAAACAATCGAATTAAATTATTATATAATATTTAAAATAATTACAATTCAACAGGTAAATAATCATCTATGGATAGATGGATTTAAAGATAAATGTAAACAAAAAGTATTTTAAGAATAAAAGTGATTGTTTAACTTTAATCTAATTAATGTCTATGATAACCTCTATATTTATGATACTATAGTAAAAAGGAATGTAAGATTTAAAAAATGGAGTATATTTGGGTCCACTAAAAAAAATTGAAATCATAGGGAATGCTCATGATGTTGCTATAAATATGAATAAAACAATTTTTGGCCGCTGTTCAACGATGACAACACTGTCTATACATCTAATACCGTAATGAAGAAATGTCTATCTAAAACATTAAAAAAGTGGAATCCTTCAAATGTTTAAGTTAAGATTAACTTTGGAGAACATCTGAGGGATACTAAAATGTCGATTTGTTCAAAGAAAGTTACTAATATAAAAAAAATCTGTTTTCCCAACAATATGATATGCCACTTTAGATTTTGGGTTTAATGCTAAAAGTGTTATTTAACAGTGGTATATTATTAAAAGAAATTTATCTAAAGAAGATATGGGTTTAATAAATGCTATCCAAATTTGCGATTTAAAGGATATGCTAAGGTCCAACAAAAGAAAATTATGATAAGTTCGAAAAACACAAAAGAAATGGAAAAATCCTAATTTAAGTAAATTAAACAGGAACACCCAGAATTAAAGATAGGAACAAGGAGATTTTCTTTTAACTTTAGAAAAGTCTCAAGAAACAATTATTTTTGTATTGTAAATCATTGGTTGGGGAATTTGCAAAACTCATGAAAAGATTATTTCATTGAACATATTATTATAACACCTACATGGTTTTGCAAATAATTTATGATATATTCTTTTTAAATTATGGAAGGGAGATTTAATTGCAAAAATAATAGAGTATGCAAGAAGAAATGTATAAATTTAAATGAAGAATTAAGAAATAGTTGAAATAAATTGTATTCCTTTTACTAACCATTTTAATAAAACAAACAACAAATACCAAATGATACTATTATGAATGATTATCACTTATATCATCAATTAAATTGATATATTTTTTGCATAGTAATATTTAGAATATATTAACAAACGAAATAAAATTTATACAAATTTTTATGATTAAAATTCTATTAATTATGAATATTTAAACTAATTACATTCTTACTTTATAATCAATGATTATTAAGTTGAATTCTACATTATAATAAATTTTTGGTTTGATTTAATATTATATAATTATTATGATTAGATATTTATAGTTAAATCAAAAATATAATAATAGAACGCATTTTTAGTATTATTATTTTATGTGTGATTTTCAAATTTATTACTTTTTAAGATTCATAAATATTCAACAAGTTTTGATTGCTTTGTAATCAACTAATGAATTTACTGTATGACCATGGGAATTTTTGGAATCTGGCCTTACATTTTATTCTATAAACAATCAGAAAATCTGCGGTTAAGCAATTTCTAAAATCTTACTTATTTGAAGACTTCTTCTCAATCTTTCTTTGTCAAAATATATTCGACTAAGGTCCTTTCATAAGTTTCAACATTAAAATCTAATTATCCAAAAAGTAGAATATTATAATCTGCATATACTAGGTTATCAATACCAGAAATTCAAACTATCTTATATTTAATAATCAAAATAGGGTTTTCAAATTAATTGAAATTAGAAATATTAATTGAATTGTTTCCATAATATTCCAAGTTATTATCGCTATAAATTAAACCCTTGGATAACAAATATTGGACATACAGAGTCTCAAAATTATGCCCTTCTATAAATTGATCATTAAATTCGCAGCTGTAATTAGGATTTATATTTTAACCTTTACATTTTTCTTTTCATCTCATAATGAAATTAGAATATTTCAAAAACTATGTATTATAAGAAATCACTTAGTTACAATTTATAGTATATTCAAGATACACTTAAGACTTCTTCACCTTTTTAAATGTAAAAACAGATAAAGTTTATTTATCTTCTTGTAATCACGATTTACATTCTCCTTTGCTAATTTTATGATAATTCTGAGTAAAATACTTCTAAAGGTTTCATTAACACTTCATTAATTTGTTTTTGTAGCTTTATTAAAATTTATAAGTAGACTTAAGTCAAACATTTACTCTAAGTTTATGTTGTTTTCTGTTTGAAGACCTTCTTTTAGAAAGTCTTAAAAAATACAATTAAGGTTTGTGATTTGATTGATATTTCTCAAGTTTTTCTTAGTATAATTAATCCACTTTTTATTGATACTCTAATGAATATGGGTCTAAATTTGAGGGATAAGTATGAATCCATTATAATATAATAATTAATTATAATCCTTTTTAGGCTGAAATAAGCATGATAAAAAAACAATCATTATATTTGTAGATAATATTGATTGGATAGAAAAGGTGATTGGAATATGAATAGACTTAGTATTAAAAATAAAAGTATTTTGATATTAAATTATCCTATTTCTGAAATTAATATAGATTATCTTTTGTTAAGTATAAATATTATAATTTGAATATGATTTATAAACAATTATATAATTAAATGTATTTTTATTTATATTATCAAGAATATAATTTAAATATTTGAAATTGTGATAGTTTTTAATTCCAAATGACAAGGTATTTAGAGTCATTTGTAACCACTCCTCTCTATTAACCATTTGGTTAATTCTAAAGACTTGACACTATCTAAAATTTTCCATCTAATTATTAAATTGCCAATTCAATGGTTTAACCATGATTACAAATAATTAACTTAAATTATGAATTATAGATAAATTGAAATTTAACTGTTTACCTACTCTTATTTATAATGCTTTTTTCATGTTTTTAGATAAAAGTTTAATCTGCTTCCTCAAAGATAAGAATATTTTTTTCACTAAATTAAGTCCAAATAAATTAATAATCACTAATAAAAACTATTTTATTCCCTTATTATTTAACAGAATGATTAACAAAATTTTTGAATTCCCAATCATCATATTAATTTTTTTTCCAAACAATAATTTAACCATCTTCACAACATGATAATAGAGTAGTTTCAGATTAATTTAAACAAATTGAAGTAATATTTTTTTTATGTTTGCTTAATGATTATTTTAATAATAAATAGTTTAGGGAGAAGTTTAAGGAATGTACTTGAATAGTTGAATCATCAGCACTTGAAATCAATTCATTTTCTCTTTTGTTTAATATTAAGCATCTTATGCTTTCCATGTGTATATCTTCATAAATCTTATTTTTATATTATATTCTATCCACATAATTCCAAATATAAAGACTTCCGTCAATATGACCAGAGATAAAATCATTTGACTGTTAACTAAATTATAAAACACTAACACTTCTTTCACATACCATTCTCCTTATTGATTCTATTTTTCCATCTAAGAATAAAAAAACCTTAATCTCCTCATCTCCTCCTGTTAAAAGAAAAGATCCATTTCTATTAAATGCCATTGAATATATTTGTTATTTATCCACCTAATAGCATGGTAAAATCTATTAAATAGCAAATGTATTTGTTAGATTTTCAAACTTTTATAATTAAATTTAATTATTATTGATTTATTTTTCTACTTTAATAAATTATTAATTTTTTTTATCTACTATTCCATCTTCATATCTAGAATTGATCAGAATTTACTTAACATCTTAAACCATAGCTTATCCTTTTTGATATAAAAGTAATAGAAATTATGAGATTGTTTGAAGTTCACAGCTTTCCTATTATAAACAACACAAATCAGCCATTTCTTGAAACTTACCTATACTAAAATCCTGAGATTATAAATATATTTGTTAGAAACTATTTGATTAATCTACAATTTTAAGATAGACTGACTCAATCATACTGGTTAAATTCTTGTATTAAGCATTTCTTAGTTATTCTAATTTTTACAGACTGTTTGTATAACATTCTTACATATATTTCTAAGCCTTTTATTATTAGTCAATTTTCTCATATTAAATAGAATCCCATAATTTTATAAATTACTCTATGTCTAATCCACTTTATTAACATTCTTAGCATGAAATTCTTTTATTTTTGGGAATATTCCTTTCGATATTAATTTTTTCTGCTATTCTTCCTTTATGTTCAGGGCAATAAATTCCCTTAAAATTTTACTTAATTATCAAAAATATAAATACTTATAATTATTTTTTTTTTATTGTTGAATTATCAATATAAACATTCCAACACTTCTCTTAGTTTTTTCTTGTTACTTCGATAACTTTATCAGCTAATTTGAAATTCATTAATAAATCAGCATATTATATTAATTTTTTATCAATTTTATGATAATAACTATACCCTAATTATTAAATTTCATAGGTTATTTTTAATTCACAATCCTTTAACCAATCTTCATCATTCCTTTTTATATTATCAAAATTAATTAAAAATTATTTTTCATTATTATCTTTCTAGATCATATTAACCAAGCCTTATTACCATTATGAAATATCTTTGAGAATCGAATTTAATAAAATATTCAATTAACTCTTTTATTTATCAACATACTATTCTATAGATTAAAGTTTATTATTAATCTCATTGAAATATGGATCTAAAGTTCCTTAAATTTTTTTATTAAATATATTCAGAACATTTCTGGCTTCTTCTAATTTAATGAAATCTTTAGCATCTCTTTGTTCTTTCTGTAGACAAATTTCACAAATCAATCTTTCCTCCATATTTAATCGGGAATCCATAAGGACATATTTTTTTGGAGAGTCATGTGAACATTATGTCGGATTTAATTAAATCATAAAAAAATAATAAGTATTAAATGATTTTAATTTTTTTTGTATGTAATTATATCTAATAATTTTATTATTTTAATCAATGTATTTTGAAGAAGATAAAGAAACTATATAATTTAAAGGAAACTAACTTAAATAGTTGCAAGTAAAATATACCGAGTAATAAAATTTAACAAATTATTAGCAAATTTACTAATTATTATTTCTTCATCAATTTAATCAATATAAAAGGCAGAATAATTGCAAATATTAATACTAATCAATTCAATCATATACTTAAATATTGTGTTTTAAATTCATTCTAAAGATGATTTCCTTCTAATATATGATCACAATCCATAAATGATTAATAAAACAAATGTGGTTTTGAAGTATTAAATTTTTTTTGAATAGTTTTTGAGAACCTAAATATTTTTTAATACTAATGTATGATGAAGGTTATTTCCAACAATGTTGAAATGGAAATCATCATATATAAATCATCCCTTCAGAAATTATTATAAATCAATTAAATGCTATTCACAGCATAGAATTGATGTTGTGAATCAAACTTTCTCAAAAAGAACCACTCAATATATATTGAACAACCAAAATTCAGTTAAATAGGCAATCTTAACCTTCAATGTTAATTAGGTGAAAATTTTCTAAATTAGTATAGAGAGTTTGAAAACCTAAACAGGAACTTTGTAAATATTTGTAATCCAACCATGCATTGGATGTAGTTATCCATGTTCGTTGAGTTCACCCTTCCAAATTTGATGCTATTAGGAGAATTAAAAAAAGAGAAAAATAAATGTATATTTTGAAATTGTATGATATTAAGAATAACAATTATCTAATAATGTTTAATGACTATAATAAGAAATTTATTATCTGCTAATAGGAGAAGGCCAATTGAACCTGATTAAAAGATAGTTTATTTAATTTTTCTAATATGAATGGTTGATATAATTGTGTCATTACTTAGTTGATCATTTAACGTATGAGAATTAAGAATCCCTTCAAAAATACATTGATTTCAAAATAAATAAATAGAATAATGATCATAATTATACCCATTCCAAAAATGACACTATTAGTTATATATTCTTTAAACGAAATAATAACAAAAATCTTCTAAATTTAACTCAGTTAAATTATTCTCTTTAGAAGTATGATAATTATTGAGATTCAGACTATTATATCCAAAAAGCAAACTAATGAAAATTGAAAATAACCCTCCATTCTACTCATAAACCTTCAGAATATCAGATTTTGAATAAATCACCCCCAACAAACCATTCAGATTTCTCTAGATAAATTTCCAATGCTTAATCATAACATGTTAAGGCTTATCTAAGTTAGATTAATTTTTTAAACAATCACCTTATTTTTTACACAGATGTTCTTTCTATTACAATAATATCATATTTAGTGCCTTGCCACAAACAGAGATTATTTCATCATATTTTTATAAGTTCATTAAAATTATAAATTCGTAATTAATATTTAGCCCTAAAAGAAAGTATTTCATTCATTAGTGTTAAATTTATAAATTCATTATTCAATTTAAACTTTTTCAAATTTATTTTATTTTAATAATATAATATTTATCTATATTCTTCATTTTTGATTCATTATACCACTATATTCTTACTATTTTAAAGAAAATAATAAAGTAAACTAATTAGTGTTAAAATAGTGAACAGGAATGTAACAGTTAATCATTAACTCAATGATTAAATCAAATTTAAATAAAGAAATTAAAAAATTAAATTAGATGATTTGAACAATTTTTAAATTATATAGAATAAGAAAATCATTTATGTTTAATAATAAAAATAGAAATACCAAAATTAGAATCCTCTGAAAATAATAACACTTATTAGGCAATCATAAATATTTTATTCCTTAACTTTATTAGAATTTTATCAAATGATAAAAGTATCTTATCAAATTTTGAACGAAAATTTTTTGATGCCCATAAATTAATTCAAATAATTTTATTTTATCAATTAAAATGATTATTGTCTAGAGCATCCAAGCTAATGATTTGGAGGCTTTACAAAGACAATCGCAACACTAAATTTCAAAGAAAGCAATGCGTTTTAACTAAGAAATACAATCATAATAGATAATATCAAAAGATAATTTGTTCAATCATTAGTCATAAAATTAAATAAATAAAGTTATTCAATATACCGATTAATTACTTTTGGGAGAGATAAACAATTGGAGGAGGCAATGAAAGGCAAGATTTATGCAGCAATTATTTGGAGTATTAATATCATTAAATAATTAGTAAAAATAATAATATAGTTGAAGACGGTACTCCTTTGGAATAACTAAAAATGTATATAGAATCAAAAATTTAGTGAATGAGGGTATTATGATAATTAAGGAGAAGGTATGAAAAAATAGACATTGGATTAATGGTAACTTCTAATTAGTTAGTAAGTGGTTATAAAAATAGTAGAAGATTAATAGATGGGAACTTATTTTTAGGAGTAAATAGATGTAAATCTAGATTTTAAACCTAAATTAGTGGTGGTGGACCTTATGAATATTAGCCAGAATGAGATTCAATTAAGAGAGGAAGATAGATTGAGCTGAGTAATAGATTTGATTATTTTTCTAAAATATACTTCTAAGAGTATGTATAAAAATTGTAAGAAGGTTGGAAGTTGGGCTATTTTATGGAATTGGAAGGGTGTAAATTAATAGATGTAAAATATCACCTTTATAATGTATATAGAGATGGCGGATAATATGTTGATTAATTGGAAAGTGATAGTTAAATTAACATTGGAATTTGGACTAAGTTGAGTGTTTAACAAATGTTAAAAGAAGTCATTAATAACCAATACAATATTTAATTATTGATGGTCAAATTATTTTTTTTTTTAAAAGAATCTATCACTCAACAATATTATTCTTTGTTTTAGGTTTTATTGCATATAATATATTGAAATCGAAATATTTTAAGTATTAAACGGCTTCCTCAGATTCATCAATTAAGCAGTTCTTTGTTATCTATAATCTCATACATTTAGGTCTATTCTCCAGGTTAATTTCATTTTGTTAGACATCTAAATCTTTGTTTATTAATTTGTCTAAATAGATACAAGAAATTTTAGTAGAAGACTTATAAAATATTATTGCTATATTATTGAAAATTATTTGGTTCAATTATTCTTATTGTAATAACAGTTTAACTGTTTTTATCAATAGTCTAACATGACTTATAATTAAGATAGCTAATGAACCTTCCATAGTTAAGAGTAAATAGAACTTAAAATATCTATTTTCGATACATTTCTCAATTTATTAAACAAAAGATTACATAAATATCATATATTCCTTAGATTTATAAAATCCAATTTTTTTGTTTTTCTTAAAATTAAAATAGTTTAACAACGTGAATAAACAAATAAATTGTGTATTTATAGAAAAATATATTAGTATACTGAAGAAAAAAAGAAGATAATGATATTAAATCAAGAAGGAATATTTTAATTTAATAATATTTTTTTGTAATTGAACTGAATTTCTTCATAAATTGTTTGATAAATAAAATTTTAATACAATTATTTACTTTTTTTTAATATTTCTTTTATAAATTTATCACCCCCTCTATATTGTATTTTCAACATAAAAGTGGATAGAAGCCGATGGAAAATTATTATTTAAAGAGTTTACATTGAAAGACACTTTAAAATGAGAGAAATAATTACAATTTAAGTTGGATAGACAGGAATATAAGTCGGGAATGCATGTTGGGAATTATTCTGTTTAGAGCATTTGATATAGCTTAATGGTTAAATGATCAATCAACAAGTTATAGAAAAAGATGATGCCTTAAGAACATTTTTTTCTGAATCTGATCATTTGAAACTAGTTCCAAGAACTGTAATTCTGGATTTTGAACCTACAATTGTAGATTAAATGAAAACTGGTAAATTTAAGGAATTGTTTAGCCCAGACTAATTTGTTTCTGGGAAAGAGGATACTGCTTATAATTTTGGAAAAGGGTATTCCACTTTTGGCAAAGAATATGTTGATATATTTTTAGAGAGAATCAGAAAGCTTGCTGATAATTGTTCTTCAATTTAAGGATTTATGATGTTCAATTCAGTTGGTGGAGGGACGGGTTCAGGTTTTGGCTCATTGTTATTAGAGAAATTATCAGTCGATTATTGCAGCAAAATGAGAATGAGCATCAATATTTATCCATCCCCAGAAACCTCTGTTGCTATAGTTGAACCATATAATTCTATTTTTGCAACTTAATCTTTATTAGAACATGCCGATGTTTGTATTCCTATGGATAATTAAGCAATTTATGATATTTGTGAGTATGGTCTTGACATTGAAACACCAAAATATTCTAATTTGAATAGGATGATAGCCTAGGTAATTTCGTCTGTAACTGCCTCAATGAGATTCGATGGCGCACTATTTAGTAACTTAAGTGAATTTCAAACTTCCCTAGTACCTTATCCAACCTTCAAATTTTTGATTTGCTCTTATGCTCCTATAATACCTCATTAAAAGATAAACTAATTGCAACTTTCTACCGCAGAAATTTCAAAACTTGCATTAGAAACAGCAAATATGATGGCAAAATGCGATCCAAGGTAAGGAAAATATATGGCATGCTCAATAATGTATAGAGGAGATATCATTCCTAAAGATGTTTCTTATTCGATTGCTTAAATAAAAACACAAAAAACCATTAGATTTGTTGATTGGGTTCCAACATGTTTTAAAGTAGGAATAAATTACCAATCCCAATAAACCTTGCCAGAAGATGATGTATGCAAA
Source organism: Paramecium biaurelia (assembly GCA_000733385.1). Lineage (NCBI taxonomy): Eukaryota > Ciliophora > Oligohymenophorea > Peniculida > Parameciidae > Paramecium > Paramecium biaurelia. The sequence continues at coordinate 66,380 of JPFL01000042.1, read as the reverse complement.
GCTTTAAGATCTGCATGCACAATTTCAAATACAACTGCTATATCTTAAATCTTTTCAAATTTATGCCATAAATATGATTTAATGTTTGCAAAAAAAGCCTTTGTGCACTATTATACAAATGAGGGTATGGAGGAAGTATAGTTCATAGAAGCAAGAGAAAGATTAGAAAATTTATAAAAGGATTATTAGGAAGCAGATTCAGAAGTAATAGAAAAACAAAATGCCGCAGGATGATATTTGTTAATATAGAATATATTAAAATAGATATTAAGTAAAAATTATTTTTTAATTAAAGATTCAGATTATTTTCATGTAAAAACTTGTAATTATATTAGTCTTCTTAAGCATTTACAAACAAATGTATATTAGCCATCATAAATAAGAAAATAGATTAGTTTTTTGTTGAATATTATATTTAAAAATGATTAAATAGAATGATTGGTTTATACTTACTTAATTTAATACGATTCTAATCTCAGAAAACTGATATCTAGTATATATGTTATTAATTCTTTGTATCTAATTTGTCATAGTTTAAATTCTTGTTAATTTTTTATCCTTTGTTTTTAATTAATAATATATGGCTGACAATAATTATTTATTTGTTTATTTTTACACTTTTAAATTCTCCTTTGAAATAATTGATTGTGAGATGTTGAAGAATATTTTGATTCTTAGTATGAAACAAAATTATATTATTTTAAATAAATGAATAATTAAGAATGTGATCCTGATAAAGGATGTTGGCTTTTAAGTTCTTGTGAGAGTGATGAAATAAGTTATTCATGTGTTCATGATCCTATATTAGAAATGACACCTTATACAAGCTTTGTTTATTTTTTAATTCCTATTTTGTTGGGCACTAGTATTATGGGTGGTTTAGGAAGTGGAATGATTAAAAGGCCTATTTTAAATCTATTATTAAATTATCCTTCAAACATTTCAACTCAAGTAGCAGATTGTTTTTTATTCACAACATCAACATTAAACTCATTGTTTTTATTTTTTGAAAAGTAAATGAAAATATTAAAAATAATAGCCATCCAGATCATCATAATTTACCATTAATAAATTTTGATATAAGCATAATCTTAAATTAAACATTTCCATTGGCATGGAGTGCTGGTGCATTTCTACAATCAAGATCACCTTAATTTATTATATATATAATATAATTGTTATTTTTATTAGGTGCAATACCATTTTTCTGGAAATTCAGTAATAAATGTTATTTAGTTATAGCACATTTATAGAAAAGACTAGAATAGGACAAGAGAGAAAATATAGTATTGGTCAATTAAAAAATCAAGACCTAAGAAGATATGGCTATTGAAACAAATTTAGATGAAAAGCAGTTAAAATAGTATAAGAAATTTTATATTAATGATCATAAAAAATTTTAGATAAAGAATTTATGTTTTATTTTTGGATCATTTTTTGTAAATCAAACTATTATATTAATGAGATCTAATAAATATAATAATTCAATAATAGGATTAGATAAATGTACACTTGAAAATAATCTGATGCTATTTGTAATTATTGGAATAAATCTTACTTATACATTTTTTGTATATTGGAGTAAAAGAAATGAAGAATATTATAAAGATATAGTATAATATAGACAAAATTAGAGATTCTTTATATTGAAAAAATAATTCATGTTTTATTATTTTGGAGGTTTCTTTTCTGGATTTATTACAGGATTTTTAGGTATGGGTGGTGGATTAATTATGGTGACATTATTATTATCATAAAAAATAATTGCAAGAGAAGCTGCTGCTACTGCTGCCTTTGGATCATTTATGATTTCTCTTAACAGTTTGATCTAATTCATTTTATAAAAAACTATAAGTGATGAATAAATGCTTGTATTTTTCATTTTAGGAGTAAATTATTTTATTACTATATAGATTTTAGGAGTTATAATTATAACTAAACCTTCATATATTTTTATGAACAGATTCAAAATAGGATATATTATTTTAATTGTTGACATTATTTAAGTGTCTATCAATGTATTTTCAATCTTAGCCCTAATTATTATCAACTCTATATTGTATGGATTTGATATAATGTTAGATTACTATTCCCATTGCTGAAAATTTGTATTCATTTTATTATTATCATTATAAAATAATTTATATCCTTTCTGTTAAAAAATTTCATTGTTATACTTGTCAATTAGTAATTAGGTTGTTTTTAATTTAAAAATCTGACTTTATAGGTAGGATGTCAATTGATTAAGTACCATTAAAAAAGAAATCATTTCTAAATACAAAATAGTTCAAAAAAATAGATATTTATTTTACAAAAGAGATAAAGAAATTTAAATCAAATAGATATAACTATTTTATAATTAAAAAATATAATTATTATAATACTCAATAATAGATTTAATTATAAAAATATTATTAATTTAGCATTTGATGTTGCTGATACCTTATGATCTTAGTTAAATAGCAATAAACTTAAGAAGTTTCCATAAATTGAAAGATATACAGACTTCACTCATTAACACAATGATAAATATCCATCCTAAAGCATTTTCGAAATTAATGTTTTGGATAGTAGGCTTAAACATAATTAAATGATAGAAGACTCTTAAATGACGTTATTTATTTAGATGTTATAAAAAACCTAGTTATCTTCAATGATGGATTCATTTTTGATTTATTCTACTCATTAATCTGTTAATCGACTATAATAATTATTGATTATTTAAAATAAGAATTTCATATTAATTTAAATATTCATGAAATTTATCATACATCATTTTAATCTTAATCTAATTTATTCAAATACTTCTCTTCCATAATTATCTCAAATATTTGATCCAATATTTTGATATTTATTTAAAACATTTTATAATGTTATAAAGGATATGGACCTTTGATAGGTGAGTCTCCTATTTTATCTGTATATAGAGTATTTGGCATGAACATATAGGAAGGGGAACAAATCAATAAAAGTTAACTGTTTTCATAACTTAGATACACACATTTCCCTAAATGTTTTTTGTTAGAATGTCTTTATAGATTTCCGAGATCTTACTTATTTATAAATTTTGAATAATTACTTGCTTTACTCTTCCACAATATTCTGGACACATTTTTTTTAAACATATAAGACAAAGGTATTATCCTTGAAATTTAGTCTCCATTTTTATTTTAGGGAATTAACAGTTTTTCTTTTAACATGGACTTAAATAATTCTGTTATAAAAATGAACTAAAATTATTTGTTAAGAAATTTATTCTTTCTTGTTTGAATGAATCCTTAATTCTTTAGATGTCATAAGGCAATAATCTATTATCAATTTATGTATTGATTTTTTTCTATGTAAATAATTCAAATATTGTTTTAGCCAACTCAAAGTTAGGATTTAGTAATATTGACAGATTTTACTAAAAATTATACATATTATATTCTTTTATCAAATGAGTTTATATTAATTGTAAAATTTGAAATAATATTTCTGTTTCACTTATTTTGATGGTGTCAATTAGATTAGTATTCAATTGTTTATACAAAAATCTCAATAAATCTATTATTTTTTAGATAAATAAATGTTGGTTCTTTTTAGAAAATGTTTCTATATCACTTAATAATTAGAATGTTAAATTGCATAAAATTTATGATAAAATTTAATTTAGTATTAAGTGAATATTAAGTTCTGTATTCAGAAATCTTTTTTGAAAAATTTCTTAATTGTTATTGATGAGTGATTCTAGGAAAGCGTCAATAGAAAGTTCAAATTGTAAAATTTCTATATTTTACATTTAATAAGAATTAGGTAACATAAAATTATATGGAGAGTAGCATATAGGACATTACTCAAATTTTTGATCCTTTTCTTTTGAACTCTAGATTTATTATATCAAACATTCAGCATGAAAATTATGATTACAATTTGAAACATGCACAGATAAAATATTTATTTCAGAAGTAGGTTACTATTATAAAATGTTTAAATATTAATAAATATTTGAGTATTAAATTAATATAGGTTAATATTAAAGATCTGATTTTTTAAATGGTAATTTACATAATAAACATCTTTCATCAAAATCATCCGGGAGTTATACGTTATTTATCTTAATATTAAAGTTATCTTTCATTTAATGAAATTTTTATTGTAATTATTATTTATATTATTATTGTTTTTCAGTCATAGATTATTATTTATGATTAACTTCATTCAATTTTTAAGTAGAACTCTAGTTCTCTAATCTTTAACAATAAACTTCAAAAAATAATTTTTATGTGTAATTTACCTTTTAACTCAATAAAATTACTTAGCAATAATATTTAATTTTATCTAATCTATCTTAAATGATGGCATTTGATGTCTTAAAAAATTAATTCGATAAATATAACAAATTTAAATATATGGCATTATCTTGTAAAATCTTTATAAATTTATCTACTATTATATCAAACTCCATTTTTGATGAGAAAGTGTTTTCTAAATCTGTAAGGATTTCCAATAGTAAATACTATTAATCATCTAGTGATATTGCTTTAAGTATTCCAAATCTAATATTAGTTAGAGTTGATTTTGATTGGTCTGTATTATAATATTATAATTCATATTCTAATGAGGACCCAAACAATTCAGCAAATTTATCATTCTACATATATAATTTATCATTAATTTTTTCATGTATTTACTCATTTTAGAAGGCATAGACAGGTTCATAAATAGGTAATTTACATTATTTTTTTAATTAAAATTATCCATTATCTTTATTCATTTCACAGGAACCCAAAACCACAGTTTCAAAATTTTTATAATTTTGATTAGTAAATTATTTAAGTACATTCTTCATTTCATTTAATTAGTAAAATGTTTAAGAATAAAAAATTGTTTGAAATAATTTCGAATATCCTTTTTAAAATTAGACATTTAGTTCATTCCCAATAGTGTTTCCAACACATTATATTAAATCATTATCTGTTTGAGCAATTCTACAAATTAACAAAGCTAAATTTCCCTTTTATTTAAGATGCTAAGATATTTCATTATAAAACTAAACAATATCATTAATTCCTTATTCTTAAAATAGATAAGCATAAATTTAGATATAGGCTATATCAACCTATTAAATGGTTACTTCATCATTTAAATCTTTAAAAAAGGTTTATTTCCCTAAGTAGTATATATATTCTGAAAGAATAGTATAATTTAAAATAGCCCTTTTTAGTATAAAACCCATAATTAATCTGAAATATTCATTATTATATCCGCTAATCTATAGGATATCATCATATGCTTCCTTAGAATTTGAAAAATTCATTAAATATATAGACAATACAGTTATGAAATTTCTATCACTTAAGACTAGATTAGTTATGATTAATTCTCGTAGAGATTAATGTTTTAAATTGAAAGTGGTTACTAAATTATTTAGGAAGTAATGTAATATTATTCTTTATATGTTTTAAACTTCATATGATCTTAAATGCCCAATTTCTAATATAAAAGATCTAAAATCACTTCTGAATAAGGATAAATTTTGTATTACTAGAATCAATAAAAAATTTAGAGCTGGTCCTTGTTCTTCTCCTATATGATATTCTAAATTGAAATCTGTTTTTTGTTAACATGGATTTCTTCTAGTTAATGAATAAACTAATAAAGATTAATTTAATATTTTCTAAAACTATTGTGAATTTGGATTTAATATTTGAGATTAAAAAAAATGAAAATCTTTTGAAAGTATTTCTTGAATTTAATTAACTAATTCTTTAACACCTTATTTGTATTTGCTCATCCATTCTAAAAAATAACAAATAGAATCAGCTAATTGCATAGAAGCTTAATCAATTAAGTTGCTAAATTATTTATTATAATTACATTTCTAAGAGTAGATTTGATATAATATTAAATACATTATAATATTTTGGAGTTTTAATCTCTTGATATAACTATAGAATTTCAAGATAGCCTCTTTAAATAAAAAAAAAAAACTTTTCAGTAATTGTGCCCTTAATTAAAATATTCTCACATATAATTTATTTAATTTAACTACAAGAAAGTATTTACTTGATTAAAACCGATAATTTTTCATCATAAATTTTTTAATATATTTGAAATTAGAGTTCTTCATTATTAGTTGTAATTAGTTTATAAGAATTAATAAGAAGATATAAATTCTAAAAATTCTATGTAATAGTTTTAGTAAGTTATGCTCGAAATTCATCTTCCTAAAATAAAAGAGGGAAAAATGTTGAAATATCCTATTCAAACCCAAGTGATCCTACTAAATGTGCATTATATTTAATATAACATTCTAAAAGCGATGTTGATCCAATTACATTATCATCTATTTTTAATTTATACTCCTGCCTTAAGATTTTACCTGTTAAACAACCCCAGATTATATTATCTTTTGTTATAATTTCTAAGCATTTTAATATTAAACTATTAATTTGTTTTGCTTAATTCATAGAATTCTAAATAGATTAGAAATGAATTTTGTGAGTATTAAAATAATTCTTCAAAACATCATTATTTAAACATTCAATGATATTTTCTATATTCTCTAATAGATCAACAGGATAATCAACAATTTATTCTAATTTCTTCTATAATATTCCAAATGCAATCATTAAAAATTATTCATAATTGCTAACTACTTTATCATCTAATATCTATAAAGTAATTATAACCTAATTATTCATTCTAAAACTTCACTTCAAATTGATGATGTTAAGGACATATTAATTTGGTATCAAAGATTGATGTATCACCACAATCGCAATATCCTGACATTTCAGTTTAAATTTACTCAAAAAAGACAGCATGACCTAATATAATATTTCAATTAACCTTTATGAATTTCAGGAATGAAACATTAATTACAAATCACATGATAATTGTCTTTGCAGCAATCAAAACATTAGTAAAATATCTCTGATTCTTCAATAGCATTAGCACATAATTTTTTTGATCCATAACCTTTAAATTTTAAGATTGTATTTATGTATTCATCTGAAGTGATATTTAAAATTGCTAAAATTAGTTCTTCATCTTAATAATTATCAATTTCATTTGAAACTTTTAAAATGTGATCTTCTCTACTTAAAAAATCCATTATTTTATAATAATATAATTATAAAATTTGATAACTATTTACATTATAATCATTTATAGAACATTTGATCAATTTTGATTTTTTTATAAGTATAGAAAATTATCTTGAAAATATTTTCAATAAGATAGATCGAAAAAAATACACAACAAAATATTTTAAATTAAAGTGATCTAATTATAAATGAATTTCAATTTTTTCATCATTATGTATAATTTATTTGGACGTTATTCAAATTTTTAATTATGTTAATATCTTGATAGCAATTATATTCAAAATATTTTTACTATTAAATGGCTATTTAATTGAATAATTATTCTTCATTTAATTATTCAGCACCTTATAGATATTACCATTAGCTGCTTTAAATACGTAATAGTTCCTGTCCTTTTAATCCTAGTATGTCATCATAAACAATTGAATTTTAGATATATTTACCCAAGTCTTAAAGATATTATTTTTTTTCACCTTCATTTTTCATCAATTATTATTAAACGTAAACGTATTTGTAATATATTTAAAATAGATAAGGGTCAAAATTCTAAGTATCTTAACAAAATGGTATCCACGACTAATAAATTTTAATCATTTATTATCTATTTTTAATAAAAAATGCTAAATCAGCTCTATAACTTTAGCATTAAATAATGATTGAATTATCTTTCTCTTATTCTACATAATTAGACAAACCATTATAAATTAATTCTAAATTTTCAATCTAATGATTTTAGAAAAATAATGAAAAAATTGAGTGAAGTTTTTATAATAATATAGATCTAGATTTCTTTGAGTTGATTTTAGCAATTAGTTACCAAAATTTTGAAATTCTTTCTTTAGATTAATCAAAATTATTTTATTTTGTTAAAATTCCAATGATCATTAATTCTATCTAAATATAAAAATATTAATTATCAATATCAACCAATTTTAGAGCTATTAATGCAAGTTCCATAGATTTCTCAAAATCTTTAATAGAAAAGCAATATTAAGAAAAATGAAAATAAAGTTCCCAAAAGTAATGTGAATTACAAAAATGATTTTAATAATACAAAATTGCTGTTTCAAATAAATTTATTATTTTCTATTTATCATCATTCATATCAATACGTTTAATTAATTACTATATGAAAAATTTGATTCCATAAATATCAGCTCCTCTTTATTCTAATTATTTTATCATTTCTTTTACACTATTTACATGGTCTAATCCTTTCCAATTACATAACTCAATCCATCTTGGTAAATTTGTAGAAGATAAAGAAAAGATTTAGTTTTCCTATTTAACCATTTCATGAATGTTATAATGCTTAGGAGTATAATAATGCTTAATTATTGAACTTTAGTACAACCAAGAAAGATTCCCTAGTTTTAAAAATAACCAGTTCTCTTTGTAATCTATATAGATTGAACCTTCATTAACCCAGTATTCAAATTAATCTGCTACCTCCAACCATATCCTTCCTCTAATGGCTTTGATAATTTGAAACTAAATGAATGTAATGTCGTCCATATTTTGTTCATCATCTAATAAATTGATAATTATCTAATCGGCCTATTAATAATCTTCTTTAAACATCAACATTGATAATTCTTAGAGTTTTAACTAAAATTAATATTCTGCTTAAAGTTATTAATATTACTAACATAGCTTAAGTTATTGATTGATATTACCTAGCCTAAAGAAATAATTAGAAAGTATTTCATATTATTCAAAGGTTGTCTTCGATGTAATTTGAGGCATTTATGTACTGTCTTTCAAAGTAAAGTATGGGTCCATTAATTCAATATAAATCTTCAAATCATCATATTTTAAGGCTTCATTCTTGATGTAATTAAAGTAACCCTTTGTTTCAATTCGATTGGAAAAATGAAATAAATTAAATAGAATGGGAATGAAGTTTTCTCTTTTCTTTCTGATTTATTATAAAGTGTTTTTTATTAAATTATATTTTTCATCATACAATTATTTTTAAAGAGGAATTTTAAGGACACTTCTTTCTAAAAATGAAGATAATTCATATAAGTTTTTTGTAAGTATTTAGAATTCTTAAGGTAGTTGATTATAAGTATTTTAATCATCCAACATATTTTATAACTGATAAAGTGTACTGTCTTGAAAATATATTTTTAACATAGTTAATAGAAAAGAATAAACATCATTTTCAAATAGATCCATCTTTACTTCAGTAAATTATTTTCCTTATAATAATCCTCTATATTTTTTTGGTAAATATTAAGTAGTTCCTTCTATTTTAAAAATACCAACTTAATTTTTATATTTTAGAGCACAGCCAAAATCTCCAATTACCCATCCTTTGTTATAGATATACATAATATTAGAAGGTTTAATATCTCTATGTGCTATCTTAAGAGTATGCATGTTAATGATTGATCTCAAAATTTAATGATAAATACTATAAAATTCTTCATAATCTATTTTAACTTAAAGTAAATAAACATCCAAAGTTGTTAATGCAATTTCTAAACCAGCATAAGAAGAGAAGGTATTAATATTTTCTTATAAAATGGTGACTTTGTCAATTAATTCAACAAAATTTTAAGGATAAACTTTGTTTAAAGTCTGCTAAACTTTATATTCATTTAATTGTTATAAAAACTCTTCAAAATCATCAATTTTTTAAACTTTAACAACACAAGGCATACCACCAATATGTTCAGCATATAAAACTTATCCATATCCTCCAGAACCAGCAAACCCATCTAAAATTTCTTTTTTATTGTTTTAGTATTATTTAATCATAGTTGCCATATGATATGGAGCTCGTTAAATTATTTAAAATGTTTCAAAATGATCTTTCATTATTTAAAATGTTCTTCTATAATTCAAACAATCCAAAACTGATATTTATTAATCATTATAACAATTATAACCGATAGTTGACTACTCAGATTTTTCTGTGTTTTCAATATGTTGATTAATATTCATTTTGAAGAAAATATTTATAATTTATATTTTGTTATATATATGTGATTAATTCATGATTTTGTATCTTATATTTTCTTATTTCACACGAATTCTAGAAATACAATCGAAGGCAGAATCTATATGAATATCCTTTATTTTCAAATTGTTGAATCATAGAAATATAATGTGTCTTCAAAAAGATTTATGAATAATATGATTTATTTAAATAGGCTAATCAATATTCATATCTTTTAATAATTTAAATCATATATTTGTTAAACCCTTTCCCTTTAAACAAACGAATTTTTTCTAAGATCTAAAAATACACATTATTTTAAATATTCTTAAAAATTGTTGAATTTGTGGCACATATTTTATCAATGTTTAATAAAGTACCAATTATTATGAAATATTTATACTTATGAAAATTCAATTTACTTTGTAAATTATAATATTGATATAAAAATGATATCTTTTATTTTGTAATTATAAATAAGAATTAATTTACTCTTTCCTTTTAGTTAAATATATTACATTTTAATATCAGAATTATAACAAAATAATATCAGTATTAATTTTTCATGAGTGATTACGAAAGGGATGTTAACTCTAATTAGGATAATAAAACTTAGATATTATACAAATTAATAGATGACTCGTTACATGAAGAAATAAAAAACGAACTTAAATTATCTGTCAAAAATTTGGCTCAATAAGCAGCTGAGTTAGTCAGACTTGAAGAATATGTTTCTAAAGTTAATTCAGATGATATCATTGTTTAATATTATGGACTTAATCAATGTCGAAAATTGTTGAGTAATTCTAATCCAGGATATCCAATAGAATAATTGATTGAAATGGTTCTCTCAACTAATGTTCTATTAAAAATATTTGATATAGCTAAAATGAATAATATTCCATTATTAAAATATGAGGCACTTTGGATTATAAGTAATATTGTATACGGAACTAAATATTAAATATAAACAATCTTAGATAATGATGGAATTAATATTTTATTTTTGGCACTAGACTCTAAATATGATGAAATCATCGAATTAGGAGTTTGGTCTTTAGCTAATATTGCTGGTGATAACGTTCAATTTAGGGATATGTTACTTTAGAAAGGAATAGTGAATTATATAGGAAAATTATGGAGGCAATATAAAACTACTAAATCTGAACTCTTTAAAACAATAGTATGGGCTTTAAGTAATTTGGCTAAAGGAAAACCAACTACAAAACTGGTAAATTATTGATTTATATAAATAGTGTCTGAAGCAATTAATATAGATTCTGTGTGAAATTTTAATTAGTACTGATGATGAAGAGCAATTAATAGATATTACTTGTGGTTTGAGTTATCTAAGCGAAGATATCATAGAAATTGATGTATAAATCGATAAAAGAGTTATTAAAAAATTAATATTATTACTAAATTCAACAAAACATACTATAGTAATTCCTGCACTAAAAATTATTGGAAATATTTTAAGTGGAAGTGATGAGTAAACAAATCAAGTTTTGTAGGCTGGAGCCTTATAAGTTTTTGAGATATTACTTTAGCGTAAGAATAAATCAATAAGAAGAGAAGTAAATATTAATTACAATTCAAGGTTTGTTGGTCTTTGTCTAATATTGTTGCTGGTACTTAACCTTAAATACAATAAATCGTAAAAAATGATGGACTTCTTAAATCTTTATTTAAATAACTAGAATAAGGTGATCTTGATATCACAAAATAAATTGCTTTTTTTATATCTAATTTTGCTCTTTATGCAGAATTAACAGATTTAGAATACCTTGCTACTAATTATGGATTTATTGAAAAACTATCTATGCTATTAGACAAGAACGATGAATAAGTCATTTAAGTAACCTTAGAGGGAATTTTCAAATTCTTTTCAAAAAGTAAAGAATTTTTTTATTTTTAAAGTTTAAATTGAAGGATAACTATCTGTCTATAAATAATTAATTGAAGACCAAAAAATTATTTTGAAAATAATTTAGTTGTAAAGCCATCCTTCAGATACAATTTACGAAAATGCTTTAAAAATTTTGGATATTTTAGTGCCCAAAGAATAGTCTTGAAAGTTAAGTTATCACATGTTATACAAAAACTTATATACATATATGATATTAAATACTTTCTTCAGTAAAAGATGAAAATCTTAAACTTCTAAAGATATAGGGAAAATAAATATACTTACATTTCAATAACATACTTTAAAAAATAACAATATACATCTACATATATTTTATCTAAGCATATAAATTAGAGAAAGACAAACAATAATCTATTAAATAGCATAGATAATACTTCTGTAAATTTTAATCAAAATAATATATATTTCTTAATCATTGTTCATTCATCAATTGTAAAGGTAAATTTAGATTGGAGTCCCGAATTCCATCTAATCGCAATTCCTTATTTATCTTTGAAAAATAGCACTTTTGTCTTTTTATTCTAATCACATTCATATTTCAATTAGTATTGAGCCTCCAAAACCACATCTTCTTTTGTAATTTAAATATATTGTTAATTTTCCTAATAAAATATTTATTATTTGATACTTCTGAAACATCTGACTCATGTAAAATAACTTTAAATTCTTAATTTCCTTTTACTAATTATACAGATTTTCCATAATTTATGATTTACACATTCATTCCTTTATAATTTATAATCCTAATAGTATTAATATATACTTTGAACAACCAGAATCTGGATTGGTGGTCATTGTTGGTTTAAAGAAATATTTATACTTAATTCTATAATAAAAAAATATAAATTCATCAATTAATTTTATGTCTCATTCTTATTTCTAATACTAGAGTGGAAATTCTTTGAATTAAAATCAAAATTTATCTTTAATTTCATCTAATGTAATAATATTAGCTCACTTTATAAGAATATTGCAATTCTATAATATAATTTTTATGTATGTATTTTTTTACTTATTATTCACTTATTCTGCTTGAGTTCCATATTTATATTACTTTGAACCCTTTGAATAAATTATTAAAATAAATCAATAATAATATAATGGTATTAGAATTTAGTATCAATAAATTATCTACCTTATTCACTATCAATAATTCATTTAATAAAACTGAATAGTCTTAAAGTTTATTTTCAATCCCCTACTTGAAATACTTCTAAAGTAGATTATTTTTTAGGTAAAATACATTATAATTTTTTCTATTAATAAGATATGATATTATATATGAATAAATTTTTTATGTAATTTAACAAACTATTCTATAAATTTTTTTAGATTAATTGAATAATTATTACTAAATTTAGTAAATTATATGCTTTTCATAAATATTTCATCTAAGCCTAACACTTTTAGCTCTTTATAATTTATTTTGTGTTTTTAATAACAATGTAATACTCTCAATTAAAGCAGTCATAAGACTCATTACTAAGATTAATCCAATAAACAATGTAAATTATTTAAATGTATCTTTATATAGTTATTCTAATGTGCAATTTATATTTGAATATCCATCCCCAATTGTGCATACAATCGATTAATAATATTCTGAATTTTCTAAATAAGAAGATCCGATAAGGGCCAAAATTATAAGGAGAATTATAGCAAAAACTAACAATTAATAAAAGATGACCATTTTAGATAATCTAATAATTTTACAATTACAAAATTATTGCTAGAATAGTTGCAGCTCTTCTTTACATATTTCACAGCATATAATGTTACAGCATGGACATTCTACTTTTCTTCTTGTATCAAAAAATAACAGTGATAGTTAACATTTCTTACATTTTTAATATTTTTATTTCTTGGTTATTTATCTACAATATATGCATTATTTAATTAAATTTTCTTTTTAATGAATACAAGTAAATTTTGAAACAAATAGGTGATTATCCTTTTTATCTAAAAAATATTTTTGTTTGCATTTTTGGCATTGAATAAAATTGGATATACCTTCTAATTTAATCAATTGAGTTTATAAATGTTAGCGAAATTCTAAAAGATTTTCATATAGAATAGAAAACCTTCCACAAAATTACAGATTCTCTAATTTTTTTTATTTCTTACACTTTTCACAATCATAGGTTTAATACCTTCCAAATTCTAACCAAAATCGACGATTTGTTGATCTTCTACAACAATCAAAAATACACATACAAATATTTATGATATTTATAATTTTTATTTTATAAAAATATTGAGCCCTTTGAAATAGAATGATTGAAAAACTTAGTATTATAATCTATAAAATAAAGATATTCATTTAAATGTTCTGAAAATTAAAAGAGTAAATATATCATAAAATATAAAGTTAATTTTTTTGAAACATATTACTTTATATTTGTTGATATTAATTTTAATTAAAAGTGTTAGATTTTATCATACTTATTAAATATTTATATTTTACTACTTGATGATTTATATTAAAAAGTTAGAATAAAAGGATTAATGTAATGATCCAATTTTAAAGCATTTTCTTTTGCAAAACATTTAATTGATATATTTTTATGGAATTATTAATGAAGAATAGTTTAGTTAAAAAAAATTACTGCTCGGAATAAGATTTCTTGCCAATATATAAAGTCTATTCGATTTATTTCAATATATTAATATATAAAATAAAAACTGTTAATTCAATATATTCTAACCCAAAATTATGAATAAATTTATTTTCGAGATTACTCTAAAGAAATTGAGCTCTATTTAAATTAAAAATGATATTGAGTGTAAATTCTTTGTTTTTAAAATTATGGTTTAGGTAATAATCTTAATATATATTATCAAAATTCTTCATATTTTTGTAAATTTATTTCATTCTATTAAAAACTTATATTTTAAACTTAATTATTATAAATAATTATATATCAACATACTGTTAGGTAAAGATATTCTACAAAATTTATATAAATAAGAATTATCTTATCATTATTTAAATATTTAATATGAATATATAAAATAAGGAAAACAATAATACTCAAAGTATTTCAAATAGGAAATAGAAATATTAAGACATCTTAAACTAAATTTATCAATTAAAGGTAAAAGCTTGTGATATATCAAGTAAATCATAACTTTGGTAGATGAAAGATTGTAGCAAGTGGAGAAAGACATTCTTGAAAATGAAGTTGAATAGGAAGGCAATGAATAAAGTTTATAAAATGAGACAATATACTTATCAGATCTTACCAATCTTAAAGAATTAATATTCCATTTCCAAAATACATTGACAGTACTTTAAAGTTCTTTTGGAGAGATACAAACAAGCACAAAAGGTTAAAATAGCAAAGTTGCAATGGAAAACTAATTATAATAGTAAGATGAAAAGAAAGAAAAAGAATATGCAAAATAATCACAAATAATTTAATATGAAAATAATTAATAAACTAATTTATAAATTTAATTAATAAAATAGCTAGAATCTGAGTAAATAGTTAAAATTTAGAACTAAGCAATGATAAATCAAATTTAATAATTATCCCAAAATGTTAAAGATTTAGAGTCTTAATTGCAAGAGTAAAACAAAGAAAAATAAGGAAAATAGGTTTTGAAGAAATTCAAATACGAATAAATTAATTAAAATAATCCAGTCAAGTAATAAGAATTTTGTGGAGCATTATCTTTCAATTCAGATTGTTCAATTCTAGTGGTTGGCTGCAATAGATAAATTAAAATTTTCAATTATTCATAAGGAGTATTGAAATTAATTTAAACTCTAAGTGATCATCATAATATAATTTTAACATTAAACTTTATGAATAATAACAATTTGTAATTTGTATCAGGAAGTACTGATAATGAAATATTTGTTTGGGTTTAGTAGCAAGATTGTAAATGGGTTTGTAAATAAAAATTATAAGGTCATACTTCAGGTATATTATGTCTAATTTTGAATTAAAATGATGATCTGATAATTACAGGAAGTAGAGATAAAAAAATCAAATTTTGGGTTAAACCTAATAAAGATGCTGATTGGTCTTGCTTTTAGACTGTTTCAGAACATAAAGATTATGTTAATGCAATTAGTATGAATGAAAATGAGAATAGAGTTATTTCATGTGGAGAAGATAAACTGATTCTAGTTTTAGAAAGACCATCAAAATTTCAAGACTAATGGAATGTAACTCAAAAAATTACCTTATAAAATATGGGATTTAGATTATGTTTTATAAGTGATATTCAATTCACATTTTAACCATGCAAACAATCTTATATGTGTGTTTTTGAATTGGATAGTAATAATCTTTACAAATAGAAGGCCGATGTTGCCGTAAAAGGTGGAAATGATGATTGTTATTATCTTTTTCCATAATAGTTCAACAAGTCAAAAAATGTACTTATCAATAAGAATGTGAGTAATGTCAATTTCATAAGGAAAAATGAAAATGGAGAATTAATCACTGAGTAATCAATTGATTTTTGCACAAGTTCAATCAATGGAAAACTCAGTAATGATGGAGAATTGTTAGCAACTTGGGATAGAAAATCATGGGAAATTCAAATAAGAAAATATTAAGAATTTTGAGAATGATAATATTTTTACAATATGATATAATAAAATCAAACAGATTTAATATTTTATTTCTCTAAATTAAACTTTATAAAATAGAATTTTTTAAGCATTGTTAAAGATGTTTTATATTATTTGGAAAATAATATATATGTCTTTTGATTTTAATGTCTATTTATTTATTTTAATTCATATATATAATTAAGTCTTTAATAAAAATCAGTGTTAGGACAGAAGAATTATTCTCTAGATAAAGATATAAAAAAGAATAATTTTTTTTTATTGTATTAAATAATACATAAATCAAGCATTAAATATGAAATTAAATTATAATCACATAATGAATCATGAAAATTCTTATACTTAACAAATTTGATAAATATTCAACTAAAAACATATTTAGATATTATCAAATATCAATTTTGTGCAATTAAGTTATAGATCATTTAATAAGATATTAATAATAGAAAATATCCTTGAATAATGAATATATCCAATTAATTCAAAATAAGAATCAAATCTCAAATTAAGTTAATATAACAAGTGTAGTTATTGAAAAAGTTACAGTATCATTAAAATAAATTATTTTAAAGAGTAATAAAGTTAATAGAATTACAATTATTATTTGATGACATTATAAATTAAATCAAATTTGATATAATTTTTGCTTATAATAATAAATATATTTAATGGATGACGATTTTGAGTTCTTATGCAAATATGAAGGTCATGATGAAGATGAAATATTGGGCTTTTGTCTTAATAATAACTGTAAGGAAAATCCACAATTTTGTTTAAAATGCTGTTGGGATAAACACAGCAGTCATGAAGAAGAGTGCAAAACATTTAGGTAGATATAGAAGACAATTTTAAATAACAAAAAACTTGAGGAAGAGCAACACACCTAATTGATTAACAAAATACAAGAAATATAAAAGTTATGTGAACAAATTAATCAGCAGAAAAATATGGACTCAGGAACAACATAATCTTTAGAGAAAGACTTGAAAGATAGAGAATATAAGAAATGTCTAGATCACATTCCTCTTTTTAAAAAATATTGTCTATATTTATAATCAAATGCATAAAGTAATATAACAATATATATATATTATTAGAAACGTTATTAGAATAATTAGAAAAAGGATTATCAACTTTAAAATTCTTCACATTAGGAATCTCTGAGATTTTTGAATAAACAAAAAGTATTAATTTAAATGCTAATTTTAGTATTGGAAAACATTAACACTTCAATAAAATCTGAGATTATTAATCCAAATCAGAATGATAAAAAAGTTGAAATTTTAAAAAAAGGTTATTATTATTAAATATAACTATGTAGATTAAGAAGTCTAAGTTAATATAGAAGTACTAGAATAGAATCAAAACGTCAAATAAAAATAAAATGAAATTGAAATTGTAGAAAAAAAAGAAATTGTAAAACCAGTCATTACAAGAATTGGATTACCACCTTAAGTAATATACATTATTATTTTTAGTAACAAAATTAACAATCATCTGGTTCTAGTTATTAATAACCAAAGCCATAAAATCCTCCTTCAGTTTCAAATTCATCTTCAAATATATATCCTCCTCCAGGTTCAAATTCACAAAAATAATATCCACCATCAAATCCAATAAATAAACCATATTAACCACCTCCAGGATCAAGCTCTATTAATTAACAACCATATTCTTAATAACCTCCTTAAGGCAAAATTCCTCCTCCTATAGCAAAATCCCAATAATTGCCTGTTTCAAATCCCTAACCTTATTAATAAAAAGCTCAAAATCCAGCCTCTTAATATCCTAAAGCTCAGCCTCCTCCTGGCTCTCAATCATAACTACAAAAATATTAACCTTAAAAATCAGAATCAGGATCTTAAGAAGTGGATCCTTTACAAATAATGAATTTATTGGGTAGTAGCGGAAACGAAAAAATGTTGAAAGACGTTATTGAATTATCCTTACAATAATAGGTTAACCAAAGTGCAAAGTATATATTTTATTAAATTAAAGGGAAAACAATCAACCAGCCCCTAAAATATAGATTGATAATGAACTAGTTAAATATTACTAGCACGAAATAGGATTAGCAATGCTCTAAAAGTAATGTAAGTATCATTAACTAAATTAAGGTGCTGAATTATTGTAAACTGAAAAATATAAGGAAGCTTTAGATTTAATCAATAAATAAATTGCAAATGCAACAGAAAGCAGTTTTGAAATTTTATTAATAAAATGTACCTAAATTTCTGTATTTTAGGGAAATGTTTATTTAAAGTGAATAAATTCGAGGAAGCTCTTGAAACTTGTAATCATATCATTGAGGAACATCAAGATTAAACATAAATTTTAGCTTATAAAGGTATGATGACAATTTATTTGTTAGGATTGACGTTACATTAATTAAACAGATACGAAGAAGCTATAGAATATTTTGAATTAGCTACAAACCTTAATCCAAATGATTTTAATGGCTTTTTTCATTAAGGTTCATAATGTTTTATATTTAATCAAAGGATAGACTATGCTTGCATTGAAAAAATATGAAGAAGCTGTCAAATGTTTTGAAAGATCAATAGAGATACATCCTGAAAGTGAACATTCGTACTTTTTATTGGGTATCAAAATATCGCATTTTAGGAAATGCATTAAAGAAATTAGATAAATTCAATTAAGCAGTTGATAATTACAACATAACAATTAACATAAACCCAAAACATCAAGTAGCCTTAACATTTAAAGGTAAACATTACCTTGAATTTTATTAGCTCAATGCCTAATTGAATTAAAAATATATGAAGAAGCCATTAAGACTGCAGATGCTGCATTATTAATAAATGTTCAAAATTAACTTGCTCAATATAATAAAGGTTTAAATTTCTATTACTTTAAGGACTTGGATTATTTAAACTAGACGCTTTCAAAGAAGCACTGGATTGCTTAGATAAAGCTATCTTGATAGATGATACGATGCACGAAGCCCATGCCTTAAAGGGTTATTGTCTTTTTGATTTTTAGGAGAAACACTATATAAAATGAATAAATTTACTGCTGCAGTGACATCCTATGATTTAGCTCTCCAAATATCTATTGAACCTCAGTACATGTTGAAAAAAGGTATTTCAATCTCTATATATTTTAGCTGAGGCATTAAGAGCTCTAGAAAAAGTTGAAGAAGCGGAAACATTATAAAATTAAGCACAATAACTTATAGATTAACAAAAGTAACCTAAGAATAAAGAAATAAATGAGTTATAATAAATTTGAAATGAGATATTTTTATTAAAATAATTAATTAATGTCATCTATTTAGATTTTACAATACACTTGATTTTATAATTATACAATATCTAGTATCTTTGCAAATGAAAGTTTGTTTGAATCTTTCAGTAGAATCTATAATCTAATAATTCTAATTCAGAATAGTCAATTTTAATGTATTCTATTATACTTATGCACTATTTTCGAATTTTAATAAAGCTACATTAAATTAAAGTAGACAAAACTCTATAATATTCCAAAAATGTTCAGTTTTATTAAATTTGAATTATGAGATACTTTATCTAATGTCAAGAAATTGTTATAATTATGCTATATCTCTAAATAAAGATTTCTAGAATGACAATAAGTAGATACTTGAATTGGATTCCACAAGTAGATATTCTAAATCTAATAGAATGATAATAGTAGTTGTAGCTCTATCTGTTTTTTATTGCTTCCAGTCTAGAAATGTAAATTTCAATCTAATTTAAAATAATCTTTTACTCTTTTCGGATGTCATAATTAATAATATGTTTAATGTATGGGAAATCTAAACATTTAGCAACCAAATCGATTGCTATCAAGATATTTTTAAGAATTGCTTTAATGCTTTAGTTCTATCTTCCTACACATGTTATCAAACTACTTTATCACTTTTGATTAAGAGATATTCATTGATATCATCAAAAACTATTATAATGCCCACCAAAAATGACAAAGGGAAGATTTGTTATTTGAGACAATCTATACAATCCCTATATAACTATTTATAAATTGATTACTTTATACTAGAATTTCTGATAATATTGTATTGCAAACTCAAAAGTCAAAAATGGTTCTTCACTTCTTTTATAGACATTTTCATATACTCCTCAAAAGTATTCTTAAAAAAAGTGGTTAATGCAAATACTAAATTTTGAACTTAACCTTTTGGTGCTACTATTATAATGTCCAAACCTGGCAATCCTTTCATTTGAGTTGGAGTTGGTTTATTAATTTTCATTTTCTGAAGACTTTCAAAATTCAATTTTCGGCTCTTCAGTTTCAATATGATTATTAAGGATATTGAAGATAGATACCTTCAATTTATGATGGAATATTTCAAATTTTATCGATTTTACATTAATCCCACAATTTTGATTTCTTTTTCAATCTCCGTTAAAATATCTTTATATTATTTTTACTTTTATTTGACAATCTCATAGCATTTTCTAATTACTAAATAAGGCTAAATCTAAATATCCTTATCATTTATTTTCCACATATTTCCATATTGATTTCTTTTTGCTTAATCATAATCATCTCTTTGACAAGAGAACTTTTCAAATCATCTATTACAGATGTATATATTGAAATTTTTTTTTATTTCATTTTAATTTTCTAACTCCTATTTTTGGCTGCATTTTAGGTTAATCTGCTTTTCCTTTAAAAGCTGTTTATCTGCTGCAACCTATTCAACTATTTATAGTTATTCACCACAATATTAAAGTATTTAGAATTATAATAATTATTTAAATAAAAGTTTATAAAATAATAGTATTAGTTTAACGTTAACATTATATATAATAATTAATAAATATAAAACAAACTTTATATTATAATTTTTTCTATGCTGGCTTCTTCAAAGAGTTTAGTTTCTATTTTTAACAAAAATAAGTTAAAAACGATTTTCAAGGTTTCATTTACAAATATCTATGAATTAAAAATGATAAATTTGAGTTGTTACTAAGTATTTCAGATAGAATAACTCAAAATTTCTTTACAAAAAAATCATACTTAAGCAAAAAAAAGATAAGGATTGAAACATTTTTTTAATGAAAATTATTATTGTTTCACTTCTCATAGTGGCATCTTTAGCCAACTTCAACCGAGTGTTGTCTGAGGTTAGCTAGACTAGTAATAAATGGCAATTTAATCTGTTTACATCTACAGCAGAATAAAATAGTTAGACATACTTATTAGAAGGTGAGGAATTGCTATTAATATAAAATACAATAACCGAAGATGGAAATAATCAAATAAAAATGAATAAATATTTAAGAGATGGTACCGAAATAAGTACTGCAAAGAGTATTGGAGATCAAACAAAGATATGTGCCAAACCCAGAGTCACTTTAATTCCTTCAATTGGTTTTGTTGTGGGTTGGATATAAAAAACGGAATAAAATTCATCATTATATCTTTAATTATTTAACAATAATTTAACAGCTTTAGGAGGGTAAATACTAGTAAGTGATATAAGTGAAGAAGTCCATTGGGATTTATCTTCAGAATACTTTTATATGTATAATTTAGGAAATTATTAATTATTATTATTGTATAAAGAACCAAATAATGAAAAATTATGGAGTGGTACTATTTACAATTATAATACACAACAACGAAGTAATACAATCAAATTGAGCAATTCAAAATTCGTTGAAATATCTTAGAATTCCATTGGAAATATAATATTATTATAAAGAATATATATTTCTGCACTGAACTCATATTTAATAGCCACAAAAATAAATTAGGATGGCGAAATTGTTTATAGTAAGAACGTATAACACTTAGGTTTTTTATCTTCATATGAGCCTCGCTTAGTTGCTTTATCAAACAATAATTTTGTTTTGTTTTACTAATAGACTGAATAAATATATTATCAAGTATACAACCAACATTTTGATTCAATTTTATTCACAAGTTAGTCAAAATATTATGGTTAATTGACTCCTACATGGGAATTCAACAATTTCTTTAGAGGTGGTCAAATTTAAGTGTTAGCTTTGGATGAAAGCGTAATTTTGGTTGGTGTTAATTATAATACTTTACGATTTTAGTTGGTATAATTAGATAATGAATATCTGGAATTTATCCAATAAAGAGAAATTCATTATGAGGATCTAAATATTTATAAATTTTCAATTTAAAAGACAATAGATTAAACTATATTTGTTTAATGGATTAGTGGAAATCCATTAACATTATTGCCAGAATATACATAAAGTCTCTATTAATCTGAATTGAATTTAAAACTTACTTTATCTAGTTGTATAATAAATTGTGATCATTGTGAAAATAATATCTGTTAAAAATGTACTACTGGTTATGTATTGAATAATTAGAAATGTTAAATATAATGTTTAACAAATTGTGTCTAATGTTCAACTAAAAATAGTTGTGATGTTTGTGAATCTGGATATGTTTTAAATAATAAAATGTAGTGTGTTATTCAAATTTATACTTCATCTTAAGAATTGAAAGTCAGTATTTCAGAATCAACCCACAAATATAATCAATAAGTCAAATAATTCAAAGATGGAAGTTTACTTGTTTATTATTCTGAATTTAAGGTTTAATAATAAGTTTTATAATTTAGAGTATTAACAAATGGTGGAGAGATAATCAAAGCACATCAATTAAATTATTAAGGATGGGCAGGATATGATGTTGTTTTATTAAATGAAACTACTGCTTATTTGTATACGTTGGAACAGTCTGAAGGATTAACTGTTATTAAATAGAGACAATTTAATCCAATTACTTTTGAATTTTCATCTGTTATAAGATTATAAATATAGAACTAAGGATTTTAATATCGAGAAGATGTTCAAAATAACTTAATTGCTGTTGGATTTGAAAATTCAGTTTGTTTGATACTAAAAGGTTTGGATAGTGGTGATAACATCAATTTAAATCTTGGATTTTACACATATAATTGCGAATTTTTGATAAATCAATTTTTAGGATAAATATAATTCATATAGAATTATTCTTATAATGATGAAGAGTAAAGATATGATTATGTGTAAGATGAATTATACTTTTATATTCTATTTTCAAGAGGATGTAATCTTTAATTACTTTAATTCAACTAAGTAGGATAAAGAGTATATGAAGAATAGTTTGCATATGCTGATTAGTTGTTTTGCTAAAATTTTATAAATCCATCTTTATCCAAGATTTCAAATAAATACAGATTCATGATTGCAGTAGAATCATTTCAAAGTATTATTGTATTGAATTGGAAAGATTCATCTATACTCTATACAACAGCTACTAATATAAAAGCCAAAAAACCATAATTAAATGCTTTTAAAGATAATAGCTTTGTGTTGTTATATGAGGAATATGATTTAAGTGATAGATTTACAACTATTAAGTATCTAAGATTCGAATTTAATGATGTGGTTATTGATTAAACTATTAATTAATAATCAGTGCTTCCTTCAAATTTGAAAGTGTTGAATTAAGAGAATTAATATTTAATACTTAGTTGGTTAGCTTATGGCACTTCAAAGATCTCATCTACAAATCAAGTTTACATTGAAAGAATGTTGTTGAATGACAATTAGGTTGTAGGATTTGGGAAGGAGTGTCCATCTAATTGTGAGAATTGCAATTAAGAAAAAGTTTGTTTGTAATGTAATGTTGATTACTTAATAAATGTTGAATTGAATAAATGTTAAGTACAATGTCTTCAAAATTGTGTAACTTGTGTTAAAAAAGATTAATGTTTAGTATGTCAATAAGGTTATTAATTAAGTCTGCTTAATGTTTGTGAATAAACTTAAAAGAATGTTATAGCTGTCTTAAAAGATAATGTTTAAATAATTGATTCTATTGATTTAGATTTGGCACAGAATGGTAATTTATATGTAAGTTGGATGTAAAAGGATGAATACAATAATTAATAGACTCTTATTAAATAGATAGATGTTCATGGTTAGTAAGTTGGATAAGATATAAAGATTAATTTATGTACCTAATATGCATCTAAGATATATTCTACATCTTATTTTAATATTTTATCAACAATTTGTGGAAATATTGAAATAGGAGCAGAAATGTATCTTCATTTCTATTCTTTGAATTTTGATACTAGATATTCATTCTGGGTGGATGTCGGAATCAGAATGTAATCATATTCAATTAATGACACTCCTTATTCAATTTAAGTTGTTTCAGAAAAGGAGATTATACTTGTATATCAAATAATGAATTCAGAATAAGATGTATATTTAAGAATGTTTAGAATATGCAAAAATGACTTCGATAATATATTCTATATATGTGCTTCTAATACATTTTAAAATTACAATTAAAAATTGTAGGATTTGTAAATAACTTTTGATTATCTCTCATACTACATCAGTTATAAAATTTAAGCGCAGCTAGAAGATGGATCTATCTAATTACAAAAATACACAATTACAATTGATTATAATTTAAATTAAGTGAATACTCTTTAAACATTTGATCTAAACTAGTAGACACTCATATTGGCCAATTTAAATAAATTAGACATCACAACAAATAATGCTTAGATTTAATTTACTATAACACATGGAAATAAACAACTTAATCAACATACAATAGAATTAAATAATCTAAATTCTGATTTATAGGTTGAATAAGTCGATGTCGCTGCAACTGAATAAGGATTTTATGTAGTTTGGATTGAATAATCATCAATCACTTTACCTACAAAATAAATAAAAGCATAAGGATTTTATAACAATGGTACATAAATAACTGAAATTTAGAATTTGATATAATAAAGTTATTCACCAAATAAAATATTTGCGTAATCTGTAAGGAATAATTAAATTGTCGTAGTTTGGTAAGATTAAGATTAAGCAGGACAAAAATTACTTGCAACAAGATATAACTAAATGCTGTAATTACTCCCTTTAAATACTGTATTATGTTAAACTCATTGTGAAAACTGTTAAACAGCAAATAGTTGTGCTAAATGTTCTTAAGGTTATTATTATAATACTGATTAATCATAATGTTAAATGATTTGTCCTTCGAATTGTTAAGTTTGTACATAGAAAGATATATGTGATATCTGCTAAACCAATTATTATTTAATTAATGATCAATGTGTTTATGATGCTTTCAAGTAATAAGAAAGAGTTCTATCTGATATTGTGGATTCTACAGTTACAAGAGTATCAGTCAGTGTATTTTCAGATAATGGATTTGTTGTAGTTTGGAATAATATTTTTGATGGAAAATAATAGTTGTTTATGCAACTATTTAATAATTTGAAAGAATAATAAGATTTATTGCCATTGAATGGTGAGAATGATAGATAATATGCTTAGGTTGATGTTTTAGACGGAGATCTCATAGCCTTGGTTTGGTTTGATGGATAATGTTCAGTTTCTTGTCGACTTTTATTATAATTATTTGATAGATTAGGAACAATTTAATCAACTGAATTTACTATTGCCTTTGTGACATTACCACCTTTAGGTAAACAAAAACCTGTTGTAATCAAAAGATTTGATAGAAAATTAATAATTGCATTCATAGCATATGAAAATGAAAAAACAGTTGGTTACTCTACTATTTATGAATAAGATCTTAGTTCAGTCTAACCTAATTAATTGATAGATCCAGATTAAAACGTTGATAATTTAAATATTATTAGTTTGAATGGATATTATCATGGTATTATGTATGTGAGAAACAATAAAGAATTGTATATTCGTCATACTTTTGAAACCGGATGTTGGAATGGTTGTGGATATTATGATGGAGCTTAATTAATGATCTAGTCTGAATATTAAATTTCATCACCATCTGGTTTCTTGAGACAAGATAACTTTTTAATTCTTATATGGGTGGAAAAAACTTCAATAAATGGATTTTTAATTGAAAAAACTTTTCATTCTCGTTGTTGGAATTGGGGTTGTGAAAATAAACATTAAGTGTCCTCAAATTAGTTTGATGAAACTTATTTGCCATAATTAGCTGGTTAATATGGTTAGTATGGATATTATAGATATTCAATAATTTATGGATCTCAAGATTATCAAAGTCATCTTAGAAGAACAATAAAATTATAATCATTCTCTGATTATGTAACACTGGATAAAAAAGCTTAGATTAATATACGATCATAAAAGATTGAGTAATTGGTTACTTATGAATATTCAAATGGTGATGTACTTGTTATTAGTGTAGGATAAACAAGTGAATCAAGTAGTTAGATTCTAATGAATTTAGTTACTGTATTAGGTGATTAACAAAAGTTAATTGGTCATCCTACTTGTTAATAACGTTGTCAAAGATGTGATGCTAGTTTAACATGTTTAAATTGTAATGCAGGTTATACATTAATTGATGGATAATGTTTAAGATAATGTGATAAAAATTGTCTTGTCTGTGATCACTATTGGGAATCAGCATTGTTTTAATGTAATGAATGTGAATTTGGATATAAATTAAACAATTTCCAATAATGTTTACCTACTGATACTAGTGTTATCTAATCTTTAATTAATACTTATTAAAGTGGAAATCAATATGGATAAAGAATAGCTACTTTAAGTAATTATTAATCAGTTATTGTTTGGAATAGTGAGAATCAAGATAAAAATGGAAAATCAATTTATATGCAACTATATGATTAATAAATGAATAAGATTGGTGGTGAAACTCTTGTTACAAAAGACAATATAGGAGTATAAGAAGAACCAGATGTTGTGGCATTACCCAATAATTAATTTATTATTATTTGGAAAGATAATCATTCAAATGCTGGAAGAAGAATCCTTATGTAGAGATTTTCATTGCCATTTGAAAGAGTTGGTGATGAAATAGTAGTCTATGATTCCACAACTGACCTTACTTCAAATTTGTAATCATTTGTAAATTACAATAATGTACATAAGAAGATAGCTATATCTTAAAGTGGGTAAATATCAGTTTTCCTGTTCCTATAATATTAAATAAACAATTTTGACATCAGATTAAAACAATATAATTCAAATTATGAAGAATATGCATCAAAATCAATAGGCTAAGCTTCTTCTTATGAATAAACGTCTACTTCTACTTTAAATAATCTATTGCTTTTTACTTGGAAATCATAAGAAGGAATAAAAATAATAGTTATTGATGAATTAGGATCAAATAAAAATGGATTATTATTACCAAATTCTCAGTCCTTTAGTTATCCATCAATTATTTCAATTTCAGAAGATGAAATTTTAATCGCTTGTGTAGGAACTTAACTTAATTAATTATTAGTTTATAAATAAAACTTAGCTTTTAGTTCTAACTCAAATCCTTAAACCATAGAGTTAGATAACTAAATAAAAGATGTTAATTTATTGAATATGAATTCTGGATATGTCATTGCATTTAAAGAAATAAAATAAACACCATATTATTAGAGTGATTAAGTTAATTTATTATTATTCAATAGCCAAGGTGATCAAATACAATCTGAAAATTAATAAGTAAATGATTATTATGGATCTATTACAGATATTCGAGTAGCTCATTTATCAAATGATGAATTCATAATAACATGGACATAAATAATTAATAACTTAAATGGAATAGGATAATTAGTTGAAAGAAATATAGATGATTTGAGTGGTAATGGAGTATATATTAAGAGATATAACATGGCTGGCTAAGTTTAATCAATAGAAAATATTGTATGTCAAAGTTATTGTAAATAATGCAGTAAATAGAATTTATGTGAGGCATGTATGGATGGTTATTAATTTGATTAATAAAAGTTGATCTGCTTGCCAATATGCTCATCCAATTGTAATTATTGTACAAGATTTTTGGGTTAATATAAGAGTTATTGTTAATCTTGTATAGAAGGGTATACAATTAATGATTAGGGAGATTGTATTAAAGTGTAAGAATAATAAGTTTAGTAATTTTATTAACTTGAGGGCGATTATATGATAAATCAAATTTTGACTTTATCAAATGGAAATATAGTGATACTTTACTAAAATTATTTGGGAGACAACCTTTAAATGAACATAATTGATAGTGCAGGAAATGTTGTTGTCAAAGGAAAATGGTTAGAGGGCTCTTGTTGTAAAAAATTAACTAAAGCCACAGCATTAGCAAGTGGTAGTTTCGCAATTGTTTAAAGATCCTTTGATTATGGTTGGGCAGATGGATTTATGCTATTTGTTTACGATTAAGATGGCAAGTTTATTAAATAAGAGTAATTATATTATCCTAATTATTGGGGATATCCTGAACATTGGAGAAATTAAAATTTATTACAAATTAATTCTCTGTCTGATGGTGGATTTGTGATATTATTTGTTTCAAATAATGATGGTTATAAATCTAACAATAATCCAAAATTACATTTAAGAATTTACAATAAAGAATATTATCTTGTTAAGAATGATATTATTATTTAAACTTATTTCAATAGAAATGAATATTGGGATTATTGGAATTATGATTATTATTAAAGCAATCAATACAATCAAGCAATTCAAGTATTAGAAAGTGTAAACTCAATTATAATTTCATTCGGCACACAACTATATAATTAATGGGAAGAAAATAAAAATAGTATTTAAGTGTTTGTATACAGTAAAGAAGGGTAGTTCATATTAAACAAACATGTAGAAATACCAAATAATGATTGGTGGGTAGCTGGATATACTCCTAAATTCAATCTATTTGAAATAGAAATAAATAAATTCTTATTGATCTATTTTAATAATAGATAAGTGTATGGATAATTTTATGATGAGAAATTTAATTTATAAGTTGAGAAATCTATTAATTTAGAGTCTATAGGTGTCTTACACTGCTATGGATGTTGTTATGGATGTTGGGATTATATAAGTAGTTCAGTAGCAATAGTCAAGAATGTTATTTTTATTACTAATAAACCTAATAACCAAGATCTATATATATCTACTTATAATTTGAATTTCAATCAAATTACATCTCCATAAAAAATATCAAATAATAAATTTGATTTGTTAGACCAAATCAGAAATTAACATTTTATTGTGAATTATTAACTTGAGACCTTATTACTAACTTAAGTTATTTATTATAAAGGGAACAGACATGTAATATTTGATAAATTAGATAAAAATTGTAATAAAATAAAATAATGGACTTCTTGTGGTGAGAGTTGTTTAGATTGTTCAGAGAATAATTAATAATGTTTAGAATGCAAAAATGGATATTTTGTAGATGGAACTTAAAAATGCAAAAAGAGTTGCGATTTGTAATCATGTCTATTTTGTGTAAATGATGGGTAATATGGAGGATTCTGTAGTGTCTGTTAGGAAGGATATTAATTAAAAGATAATAGTGAATGTGTCTTGGTTGATAGTTAACGAGTAAAAGAAACTAAACTTTCATCAAGTAATCATTAAGTTTAGAATACACCAAGAATTAAAACACTTTTAGATAGTAGAATACTTTTGATTAGTTTAAACTCAAATAATAAGATTATAGGATAATTCTATGATTCTTAAGGTAATCTAAATGGAGATTAAGTTATTTTATTGGAAGAAGATGGAATCAATCATTTTGACTTTTCAGTATCTAAAAATGAAGACAAAATTGTATTAGCTTGGGTGAGTTCAAATTATTAGAATGCAAAAACACTAAAATTCAATATTGATCTTCAATTAATAAGCACTTAATAAACAATAATTTTAGAATCTGTATATTCATATAACATCTTTTAAATCACTGTAGAATTTTTATAGGATAATTCTTATGTTTGTGTTTTATTTGGAAATGGATAGAATTGGATAAGAACAGTTAATGAGAATGATTAAGTGAATTCTCTAAATCAAATAAATTTAGTTAATTATGGATGGTATTGTGATAATTGGGGTTGTTATGATAACTGGTATTATACAAATGTATAACATCGATATATTGATTATTTCTCCTCAAGTTATGAGAGAGAACCAAGTATTCTACCAACTTAGAATTATGTTATAGTGGCATATGTAGAGTAAAATAGATTAACTTTAAAAACATTCGACAATTTTGGAACTTAATTATTTGAGTTTAATTATTAATCTAATAACTAATATTAATTCAGATCACCCTATCAGCCATCGACTGCTTTATTAGAAAATGGCAAGATAGTAATTGTTTGGAAAGATCTAATAGAATCCTATAATGTTGCAGTTCAAGATTAAGGGGTGCCAACTTACAAATAAACAGTGATAGCATATATGATTACGGATGAATAATTCAAAGATGTTAAGGTACAATATTTTGGAATGGATTATGTCTAAGAAGAAAGACCAGACGTTGCTGCTATTACAAATGGATTTGCCATTTCTTGGTCTGGCAGAAGTGAAAGACATAACTAAAATATTGATCTTAGAGTAGCATACTTTGATTTATATGGAAATCTATAGACTGGATTTATTCCTGTCAGTTCCATTTGTAATAGACCAATTAATTCTTAAATTAGTAAACTTCCAGATGGTTCTATACTTATATCTTGGTACCAAGATTAAGATATTTATGTTTAGAAATTAGACAGAAATGGAGTTATTTATCCATTGCCATAACCTATTGGTTGTCCTTTATTTTGTTCTAAATGTAATCAGGAAGGTTGTTTAGAATGTTTTGGTGGATATGAATTGAATTATGTCAAAGAATGTCAAATAATCATTCCTAAATGCAATGTAGAAAATTGTTAAATTTGTGAATATGGATTGAATAGATGTATGTTGTGTAATGATGGTTATTTCCTTGAAGAAAACTTTGACTTTTGCTCTACTATAGATTTAACAAATAAAGAATATCAATTAGCTTAATCAAATGTTATTAATGATCATTCTACTGCTATTGTGTCAGTTGAAGATGGAACTATTGTACATTTATGGTTAGATATTAAAGATGATGGATATGTCTTAAAGGGATCTACTTTTACATAATTTGGAAGTTAAAACATTGCTGATAAATAAGTATATCAATTGCCAAAAGATCTATTTATTTAAGTGAAATCATAAAATGCGAATGTGGTTGTTTTAATATATAATTCTGAAATTAGTGAAATTTTAATCATTAATTCTACTTTGGATATTGTGAAAGACAAAGTTGATATTACTAATATCATAAAAGAAGAATATATTGTTTCATATGAATGGTAAAAGTAGAAATTATAAACATTTAATGATGGATTCTTAATTGAAATTACTGGAGTTAGATAATAGGTTGTTAATTAATTTAATATAAATCCAGAAATTAGAAAATGCTAAGTTGTTGAAGTACTTGTCTTTAATTTAAATATAGAATTAACTACTCAACCATTTGGATTCTATATGGAAGGATAACCTTCAACTGGTATTGTAGATACAGCAAATAATTGTAAGATTACAAGTATTTCAGATGTTCTTTATAGTGATTATATCTATGTAGTTAGTTCTCAATATAATACCATTAGATAATCAATTTAAGTTTACAATTATAAGGGAGAAAAGTTAAGAGAAGGTTGGTTGGATCACTGGTATTGGTGGTATGATCATTATTCATTCAGTATTTTAAGATTGTTCAAATCATCTGATGGCAATTTATATTTGATAGGAAGAGAAGGAAAAGGAATAAGAATAAATATTGAAACTCTCTAAGAATAAGACATGCTTGGATATTAAAATTTTAATATTTATTGCATAGATTATAGAATAGCTAACTCTTTATGGAATGAATAATTAATACTAGGATAATAAGTATTTGGTTAGGTGTCAAGATGGAAATATCAGGCATTTAGACCTTGGGACCCTGTATTCCTTAATTTTGGATTTGTATCTAAATTTGCAGTCAAATAACAATCATTTAATACGTTATAATTATAAGATGGATAACAATTATTCAGTTGGATAGAAGCAGCAAATAATTCAAATAAGGGATCTATTTAGATTGTGAGATT
The DNA here is from genome assembly GCA_000733385.1 of Paramecium biaurelia. Lineage (NCBI taxonomy): Eukaryota > Ciliophora > Oligohymenophorea > Peniculida > Parameciidae > Paramecium > Paramecium biaurelia. Next base: position 33,893 of record JPFL01000042.1, on the reverse strand, counting down.
AGACTAGAATTTGCAATTAGATTATTTCTAGCGATTCGCATGTTTAGCTAATTGTCAAAAATGTCCAAATGATAATATTTGTGATGTTTGTAATGATCATTATGAAAATATAAACAATAAGGAATGTAGAGTCATATGTCCAAACTTATGTGAGAGTTGTTAAGAACCAACATCTTGTAATATATGCTAAGAAGGGGCATATCTAAATGATCTTGGTGAATGCTATATACCTGATGGATAATTCATTGAAATTCCAATTCCTATTAAGAGATCAGATAATTAAATTAATCCAAGAGTGGCTTCTTTCAAAGATGGAAGCTTTGTTGTTGTTTGGTAGGCTGAAAATCAAGATGGAGATGGTTATGGTGTTTATGCTTAAAAGTTCAATTCTTTAATAGACAGAATTGGAGAGGAAATTAGAGTTAATGTCAATGTTCTTGATGAATAATACTATCCTGATATAACAATACTTGATGATTCGAATGTAATCATAGTTTGGGCTGATGGTTAAATTGAAACATAAGCAACTCTTTATTATTAGAGATTTGATAAAAACCTAAAAAGATTAGGTGATCCTATTATAATAGACAAAATAAGAGTAGAGTATATATAATAATATGACACTCCTTTTGTTGTGTAATCATTACCTTAAAGTAAATTCGTGGTTTTCTGGATAAATTGTATAGGTCCGATTTCAAACTTCTATGTGACTTTAGTTGATTCAAATGGAGTTTAAGTGAATGGTTATTCTTGGAGTAATCCTGATTAAGTAAGGGAAATTGCGATAGCATCAAATGGTCTCAACTTTGTTGTTCTATTAAGACTTACTTGTCATCTATAAGGATATATTTTTAATTTAGAAGGATAATACTAGTATGAAAAACCTATAGATTTTGCTTATTCCTGCACCAACTCAGCAGGAATAAGCACTAACTCTAAAGGAGAATATATTGTATCATTTATTTAAGATTAGCATGTGAGTGTTAGCATCTATGATAATCAATTTAATCTGTTAACTAGCAGTTTAGAATTCGATGACTAATCTGATACTATTGCTGATAATCCAGACATTATAGCACTCGATGGAGACTAAATTGTTGTAGTATGGTAAAATACTGGTATATATAATCCAGTATTGAAATCAAGAAAATTAAAGATGTAGATCTTTGATAACTCTTTAGTCCCATTAACATTAGTTAAGGAAGTTAATTTAATAACTACATTTGCATAATTACCTTAACTTTCATTATTGAATAATAACCAATTTGTAGTTGTTTGGTAAGGAATGCATTAGAAATCAAATGTTGATTCAGAATATGGAATTTATCTAATGAGATATAATTCAAATGGTGATTAGACAAATCCAGGAGTTCCAATTTGTCCAGATAAATGCGAGAAATGTTAGGAATCAAATACATGCATAAAATGTTTAGTAGATTATGATCTTGTTAATAATGAATGTAGACCTAGATGTCCTGAAAATTGTTAATCTTGTAATACCTCTAACGTCTGTGACATTTGTTTACCAGAATTTGAATTAAATGTAGTTGGACATTGTATTTACATTACTCCAGATCCTATTCCTTATCCAGTTCCAATGCCAGGTTATCCAAATAAATTATATCCAAGCTTTAAATCAATTCAAAAATTTGGAGAGACTTCTGTTTTAATATATGGATCATCTCTCATTTAAGTTGATACAAAATATTATTTAGATCTGAGCTTAATTCTAATTGATGATAGTGATAAATCTCAATTAAAATATAATAATAAAATGGAAATTGATGGAGAATGGTCAAATGTTTATAACTCTGATATATTAGTAGTAGATTAAGAAATAATCATTTATTGGACAGAACATTCATATAGTGTTAAATAAGTTCATTTGAAATAAATAAGATTAAATTCAAGTTTAGCTTATTAGGGATCAGAAACTATTGACACTTTTGATTTTGATTTCAATGAACATGCCAATAGAAAAATATATCTCTTAGCATAAAATGGAAATTATTATATTTTCTAGTCTATCCAAAATATCAGTGGGTAATTTGAACTCTATGGACATATAGTTGATAGACAATTATATACTAAGATTTCTCCTAAAAAATTGATGGATACTTTTGATTAACTTTAAAGAAAGTAAATACTTTTAATTGATAATGAATTTATAATAACATAATACATAATGGAGATAAGGTGGGATAAATTTAACTCAAATCTAGATTATCTAAATAATGGAATTTCTTGGCCAATTTTCTTTGGAGAGATTGATTACAGTTCAATAATCATTTAATAATTGACAAATAAAAACTATGTTGTTGCTTGGAGATCCAAGAGTCAATAACCATAAAATTCTTAGAATTCCATTAAATACTTAATTTTAGATTTCAACTTCAATTTTATTAATAGTGAAACAATAGTAGCCACATCTAATGATGTTTTATAGAATCCTCTCATTATAGTAACAACTACTTCTTTCTATATTATATGGAATTAAGAATCAGTAGTTTCAAGCTTATTAAATTGCAATCAGTTTTCTGAATATGGAGGACCTGCATTAATTGAAGTTCAAAAATTGAACAGATTAGAAAATAATGTAATATTTTATACAGGAACAAAACTTACTGAAGAAGAGATTTATGTTATCTGGATTTCATTATCAGATACAACATTAGAATATTAATATCAATTGGTAAAGATTGGTCCTCAAGGAAGATTACCAGGTCCTTATGTTCCTCCTGTTTGCCCACTTGGTTGCAATGTTTGCTAAAATGAATATTCTTGTGGAGATGGTGGTTGTCTCCCAGATTATATTTATGATTCCATAAAACATCAATGTATTATGCCTTGTCCAACTAATTGTAAATAATGTTCTATACCTGGATAATGTAATACTTGTGATGAAGGATTTAAATTAATTAATCATCTATGTGTTAAGAATACTTGTTAAGTTGGATGTGAAATTTGTGATGAATTATAAACTTGCTTAAAATGTCCTTTAGGTTATGAAAAAGTAGATTAATTCAAATGTAAATATGCTTGTGATGTAAATTGTGAAGTCTGTGGCGAAGATAAATGTACACAATGTAAAGAATCTTATTATTGGAGTGAAAAAGATAGATTATGTGTGGATATCACTATTTATATTTATGAAACCACAAAAGATAAACCATTAAAAGCAGTATTTGAGAGTAAAGATTATGTACTTATGTGGTATGAGACTGGAACAAATGAAGGAATTTATATCCAATTATATAGAAGTAATGGAAAACCAGTTGGTAGACCCACAAAAGTAAATGAAGAAGATCTTTTGGGAACGAGAAGATTGTTATAATAGTCTGGTAGTTTTGATGTTAGATTATTTGCTGATTTGGCTGCTATAAAGAATGAACTAGTTGTTTTATGGGTTGATCAGACTCAAGGTGATATGATGAAGGTTAAATTTAAGAAATTTGATAATAATAATACAAAATTATCTTCAGCAATTACAATCAGTGAATAACCAAGATAAAATTTAACAAGTATGGCAGCTCCTTGTTTAATTAAACCAACTAAGAATAATTAATTTGTTATTGGATGGTTTAATTAATAGGCATAAAATTTGAAATAAACAGCAACTATGTTCATTAATCTTTAGTTCTGAATTGAAGCCTATTGGTTAAGTATCAACTTTATTGAATGCTGATTACACAAATATTCCCTTGATTTCAGCATCTGAAAATGGAGAAGTCTACATAACCTATACAAGTCAAGGATACACTTATTTAGCCTAGATGTCTCAAGATGGTTATTAAATAGGTGATCCACTTTAAATAGCATAACCTAATCAAACAATAAAATCATCAAACTTAGATGATGGTAATATGATATATGTATTTGAATCAAAGAGTAACAATGTGTCACCTCCATAATTTGTTTTATCATATCAAATTTTGAATTTAGATAACAAATAGAATGAACCCTAATTGTTGACATCATAATAATATGGAGAACAATAACCAGATGTAGTGGCAATTACTAATGGATTTGTAATTACTTGGAGAAGTGTAGATAAAACATTCAAATCTTAAGATGTTTATTTCTAAGTTTTTGATAATTCTGGAAAAATGAAATCATCATAAATCAAAGTTAATAGATAAGGTGTTCATCCACAGTATCCCAGAATTCAAATACTAAATAATGATGAATTAGTGATTACATGGACAGCTGAAAGTCTAGATGATTCAACCGTAAACACTATCTTTATGCAATAATTCAAATTATCGGCAATATTAATAGATGATACTGGGTCAAGTGAATCATAAACACCTAATTAACTATTATGTTCATAAAATTGTTTATATTGCGAAAGAAGCAACACATGTATTACTTGTACTCAAGGATACTACACAGAAAATGATTAATGTGTGATTGATTGTCCTATCAATTGTTAATCTTGTTCAAAACCATATATTTGTGAATAATGCTAACAAGGATATCAAACAACTGTTGATAATCAATGTGAATTTGTAGCTTGTGATGTAGGATATCAATTAAATGATGATAATGAATGTGTTCCCATATGTTCTGATCACTGTCAAATTTGTCAATCTTAGACATAATGTTTAGAGTGTGACACCAATTATTACCTAGGAAAAGGTGTCTGTTTACCATCAATTGGTGATATTACAGCCTCCATTAATCAATCTAACCAAGGAATGCCATTCTATGATATAATTATTATTGTAGTCGCTTCTTTGTTGTTCTTAGGATGCCTATTTTATGTTTACAAACGTTATTAGAAGAATATAGCCAAACGTTATAATGGATAACAATAATTAGCAAATCAAGTGGATGATAATAGAGTTCCATAACAAACTGTCATAAATTCAATAGTCACGGTTAATAGAGGTTAACCAGAAAATTTATAATTTGATTGAGTATTTATAATTATTAAAATCTTATTTTTATTTTAAATATTTCCTACAACATAAATAGCAAATGGAACTCTAATTATAGTGTCTATATTCAAGTCACAATAATTCTGATATTATTGGATTCTGCCTTAATGAAGACTGTTGTTATCAAAGAGCCTACTGTGAAATTTGTATCTAAAATTTACACATTAATCATGTAAAAGATTTATGCCCATTTAATAAATTTGACCTGAAACTATTAGAAGCAAATTAAACTCTTAATTCTTTATCAAAACAACTGAAAGAAGCAAAAGAATAAATAAATAAAATTTCTAAATTTGATCAATAATTATTCTCATTCCAGTAATAAAACTTCATTAACATATCTCATCAACTCCTTAACCCTGCTATTGATCAACTAATTGCTATCAAAAAAATAGAAAAAGAACTAATACCAATGTTGGGAAGTATTTCTAAAGAATTTGAATCAATCATATTAAAATTATAAGAAATTTAAGAATACAAAGGTATATTATTTCATTCATCTTTTTAATATAGATAAATAACAATTATGTAGAATTCAAAGCAAAATAGTAGAACCACTAAATATTGTCTTTTTAAATATTATAGATAATATTGATGTTTTTGATTAAGGAAAAACAGCTATTAAAAAAAATGTAGGCTATCAGTTTCTAATTTGTGAACCTGCGATACCAAAATAGAAGAGGGTTTATTTTATATTCGAAATTCTTTCTGTTGGTTTAAGAACTGCTGTTGGAATATGTCATAAAGACATAAATACAAAGTCTTAATAATTAAAAGAAGGACATGGGTTAATTACTATTTATAATTCATTATAGTTCATACTTAATGGTTAATTCTGGAAATTGTTTTGAAAGTTCCAAACCATAAGGTACCAAAACTACATTTGAATTTGGAAAAGGTTCTAGGATTCTAATTGAAGTCAATACATTTAAAAAAATGATTATTTGGAGAAATTTGGATAATTAAAATGAATATGTACATTTATCTATTATATTCTATTAAGTCAGTCGAAATAGATATATCTAAAGAATTATACCCATGTTTGAGATTGGGTCCAAAAAACCAAAATGAATCCTCCTCAGTTAGAATTTTAGATAATTATCAATATACTGATATCGAAGGGGAATGATTAAATACAATTAATATATATCAATTATAAATTTGTTATTTAAAATAATTCAAAATTCTATTTTCTTTTTAGAAGGAAGATATTTTTGTATAATAGCTTAAGTAATGAATCCTAATAAGGAGGCTATTACAACAACAGCAATCATGATCCAATTATAACCTTTGAAACTAGAAATATAAAATATGTTTACGCATTATCATTGACATTAATCAACTTTGCCCATTTTCCTCCATTTGGAAATATTGCTGAAACAAAAAACAAAATGAAACCCAATAATGTCCATAGAAGTAATAAGTAATTTCTATAATATCTTTATTTGAATGGATTAGAAATGTAAAGATTGATTGCAAATGTCATAAAGAAGAACATCAAACTC
>JPFL01000042.1:4172-25636 GCA_000733385.1 Paramecium biaurelia | reverse complement strand
ATATAAAATCTCATTGATGGAGCCTCAGGAAAAAGTACATTTCTAAAATATTATCCTCTTAAAGATGTGAATCCTGTTCTAAGTACAATAGCAATATTTTCTTGAGCATTATTAACTTAAATTAGTTTAGTCCCTTCAAATAAACAATGTTAACTCATTTTTTCAAGTTCAAATATAGAATTTTAATTAGGCAATGCACTTTTTGGAATAGGTATTCCTTCACCTGTTAAAGTGGCTTCATTAACAATAACATCACCAGAGATGATAGCACAATCACAATTTAATGTTTGATTATCTTTAAGTATGAGTAAATCACCTGGTGCAAGATCAGCTCCATTTATAAGTTTTAATTAATCTCCTTCTTTAATTGTTACTTCTTAATGAATATTTGCTAATTATTATAGTCTTCTCCTTGATCTGATATATAAAAAGTAATTCAAATAAACAGTTAGGACTGTGAAAATTAAGATCAGAACTGGTTAGAGTACTGTTTTTTCTGCAAACCAGATAGCAACAGCAAAATATTATAAAATATTGAATGGACCTGTAAATGCATGTAATGAATAAATGAATATTGATTCTATGGGTATTTTAAGTTAACACGTTCCAAAATATTTAATCTTTTGTTCTCTAGTTTGCTTTGAACTTTAATTAATAATTTCTGTCAAAGTCTTACCCTTTGTTTCAAATTCAATTGGTTAATAGAACTAAGTTGATGCATTATATTAATACTTAAGCATTCTATATATTTTAAAAGAGAATACTTAAACACGAAATAGGGTTTATCAAACATCATTTTTTTCTTGCAAACAAATTCTTCTCCTGAAGATGCTACAATTCGATAATGAGTCGCTAAAGATTCATCAGAGCATTCAATGAATAGAAATAATTAATAAAGCTTTCTGAAGTATTTCAAAGCCAAAGCAAATAGAAAAGCTGTTGAAATAGATAGAAGAATCTAAATAATAAATGTTGATACTGCCAAAAAGATTCTTGATTTGCTTATTCTGATTGGCTGGATTTGGGATAGAGGATGTTATCCTTCAACAAAGGAGTTTGAGACTTGGGATGGCATTGAAATGTATGATTGACCAATTAATTAGGATTTGATTTTGATCACATATTCCCGTAAAAAGAGGCTTAATTATCAATGATATCATTACATTACATGACGAAATTACAACATTGATGTAAAAATTGATAATTGTAAATTTTTAATTACATTTAATTTTTATTTAGCAAATATTGGATTGTCATCTATATTAGAAGTTATTCTATAAATGGAAGAAATATACAATGGTAAAAGAGTTACACCAAAAATTGAACCTAATAGTATGGTAGTTTAATTTTATTTTATTTAAAAAAAAAACAAATTATTAAAGTAGTTGAGTGTTAAATTTGATGCAACAAGGTCTTTTATTAAAATATATATAGAGGATACCAACATTTTTAATAATTTTGGAGTGAATATTATTAATCTTTAAATTTAATTAATAATTATTTTAAGAAAATGAGGAATTCCATTTTATTATTTTTAGTTGGTTATTATTTTTATAAATTTCTTTTATTAAATATATCTAAAATGATAATTCAGATAATCTTAGCTCTGTTTGTATTAATATTCTACCTTTTGGTTGTAAAACCTTTGGTTCCTATGATAAAATTAAAAATATAGTTTGGAGATGATTGTTTGATGAAATATCACCTTTTTGGAGGTGAACTATGGTAAGCATTAAAAGAAATGAAGACGAGTAAAGATTTATTCAAAAGACACAGAGACTTATATCTCAATCATCCATATAAAATATTTGTATCAAATTTTCTTTGGAAAGTAAGAATATCTGTTGCTGATCCAGAATATTACAAATTAATGCTAATTAATCACTAGTATTATAGTAAAGTTAATAATATCAATCATGAGTATATATTATATTAGAAATTTAGTCATGTAATTCAAAAGGGTTTGGTTTTTTCAATGGGAGAAAAATGGAAGTCGCAAAGATAACTTTTAAGTGAATCATTTGAATATGATTAACTTTAAAGTCGTTTACCTATGATAAATGAAATTTGCCTTGAATAGATAGAAAAAATTAGTGGAGATAATGTCTTGGAATTTCTAGAACTCATTACAGGACAAGTAGTAATAAGAAGTTTTTTTGGAAAATCTGCAGAAGGAGTGAAAATAAATAACAAAGAAATTCAAATAGAAATTGCAGATTTATTAAATGATATGGGGGAATTGAGGTTTAAATCAAAATATTTTTTCATTAAAAGATTCTTTTTAGGTACTAAGGGTTGGAATTTCTTTCCCACTAAGAATGAGAAATAGCTATTATAACGAGTTTCAGAGGTGAGACTTGCTATTGAGAAATTAATATAAAAGAGGATTATAGAGATAGAAATAAAGATGGATGAAAATGAAAATGATATTAAATAAAGAGAAACAGACTTTTTAGATGTTCTTATTAAAGAATATCTAAAATAAAAGAAACAAGGTCCTTAAAAAATAACAATTGATGAAATTATATAGTAGTTTATAACCTTGTTTTTTGCAGGTACAGATACTACAGCTGTCTTAAGTTATCATTGTCTATATTTTTTGGCTTAATACCCAGAAATCCAATAAGAAATAAGAGAAGAAGTACTTACAATTTGTAAAAATGAAACTGTCTTAGATGACAAGATCAAATAATTACATAAATTATCAGCTTTCATTAACGAAGTATTAAGAGTTAAGAATCCAGGCTTAAGGTTATTGTTAAGATACTGCAATCAAACACATAAAGTAAAGGACCTTACAATTTAAAAAGGTATTCTATTCATTAAATCTTTAGGTTGGAATGTGATAATGGATTATTAATTTTAATCATTATTATCTAAGCATTTTCCTAATCCTGAAATTTTTGATTATAAAAGATGGTTAGAAGCTGAACCAATAAAGGAAAATCATCAATTTGTATATCTACCATTTTCATCTGGACCTAGAAATTGCATTGGATAACACATGGCTTAAATGGAAGCAAAGATTATTTTATCATAAATACTTAGATAGTTTTAGATCACAATTAATCAAGATGTGGATGCAAGGTGGACTGCTAGATTTCTATATTAATTATAACCAGGAAATTGTGTTAAATTATCAAAGGTGTGAATAATTATTATATTAAAAAGATATAAATATTCATATAAATATCATAATTCCTAATTGTTTTATCTATATATACTTCTCTTTTTTAAGGGTTATTATTCTTAATAATCGAGCCTTTAATACTAATGATAAATAATAATTTATTGTGTTGTAGTATTTAAAATGATAAAGATGGAATATTCAGTTTGCATATAGAATGAAATTAGAAAAATATTCTATTACTAAAAATGTTAAGTTTATTATATAAAAATAATGTTTTAATTGTTTAAATGAAAGATACTAAATATTATCTATAAATGTTATAGTATTATTTATTATCTAATTGTAATATATCGTGAAATAATTCTAAAATTAATGATTTTAATTCAAAGTATATTAAAGCTTATTATTTAGCTAATTATTGAATGAAGGGAAATTGAATCAATAGGAATAAAAGTGGTAAATTCTTTTTCTCTACATTTAGACCTTTAACTCAAAAACAATATATCAACAATTAATAATATTATTCAAAATCATATTAAAATGATTGGAGAAAGTTTTCTTTTTCGGATAAAATGTAATTAAATCTGTTTAATATTTAATTTACTCTTCATTTGAGCGAATTCAGGAAACAAAAGATAAACAATAAAAAGAAAAATAATTTTTTAAATTAAAATCCTTATTTTAATGAAGTATTGAAATTTATCAACTCCGTTCTGATTATAAGAAATATATTAATTTTTCCTTTAAATCAAAGATCTCAAACATGAACAAGTTAGAAATGTTGTTGTGGTTTAAATTGGATGATTAAAAAATTGATTCAGGTTATTGATAAGCCTAAATAAAAATAGTATTAGGATAAATAATTGTGTTTTGTAAAATTGTTCAATATGATTATTCATAAATTTATTACAAATATCATGTAGAGTTTTGAAGTGAGAAATCAAAATGCAATTATTTTGATATATAAATAGTCCACTGTAAAAAGAAAATACATTTCAAAATATCTATAAATTTATATAATTAATTATTTCTCTATAATATAATATTATAGTTAATATAAAATGAGTTTAAAAGACAAAACATGATAATGTAGAATGATATTCATTTTCTCACCAACTTTATTTAGTTCTTAATACTAATCAATTATAAATAATGATCATTTATATATAAACAAAATAATTATAAATCATAAGTTTTATATGATATTTAGAATAATTCTACATTAGGAAAGCTGCCAACTTCTCAGATTGAACCTAAATAAAGTAAGCTAAAGCAAAATTTAGAAATTTAAAACCCTGAAATCTAAAAAATAAGTAATATGTTATTGTAAAATTTTTGCATATCAAATACCCTCTAATGAAAACTCCATACATAATATTCTTTGGTATTTATGCTCAGTCCTTAATTGTAGAGTAGTAGAATGATCTTTAATGGTAGAGTTAAAGAAAAAGTGGTTTATAAATTGTTTTGATTATATACAAGTTATTATAGCCTTATAAGGGAAAGATGAATTTCAAACTGTTCATATTCTCATTTATAGATCATTCTGAAAAATTAAAATGATTTTTCAGCATTTAAAGACCATGAATACTAAATTGATCTACTAATAAATTATTGTTTTCTTATGATTATAAAAATATATGAAAGATTTCAGTGGTTGAAATCAATTAATTAGTTGTTATTAAACTTCGAATAAAAAATATTATATACTAATTGCTTTGAGATCATCTTTATGAGATGATAATTAATCAGAAAGTAATTTGTTATAAAATTAATTTGATGAAATATTAGTTAAAAATATTATATAATAAAATAAAATTAGAATGGGATTGGATGGCTGTTTCTGTCAACTAATTAATAATAATGTTTATCTATAAATTCTACAGATATTTATGATCTAAGACATATATAAGATATTAAATTTATAATATATATGTATTAATGAGAATTTGTAAAAGATACTTTCGAGTATGAATTTTTAAAATAAGTATATTGTATGCGGATGAATGATATAATCATCAAATAGAATCCAAGATTAATCGAACTTCATCTATTGGTTTCTATTGCTTTTAAAAATACTCGATAAGCAATCTTTACAATTCCTCTAAACTCGTTGACGTGCATTCTATCTAATATTCTGAGTTTTCAATATACACCCATTGATTTAGAAAAGTGGATGAATTGAATATAGTTGTTTAACAAATTTTTTAAGGTGATTAAGTAGAACTAAATGTTACGAATACCTAAAGCCTAGCTAGATGGTAGAGCTTTACTTTTTTCACTTGTTCCTCCATAATGCATCTAAATAATAATAAATAGTTACCCTATACAAACGTTCTTAGAATTAATGTTATATTGGGATTAAAAATCAAAATCTCTGAGGCAATTCATAAATAGAGTTCTAAGGATAATTAAATTATATTTATATAAATATCTTCCTTTGAAAATAGTGGAAATCGAGTTTATGAATTCCAAAAAATTTAGACTTGGTTTTATAAGTTTTAATAAGATTTTATTCCTTAAAACTGTTATTAACAATAAAATTCGTTAATATAGTTAGAATTAATAGGATATAAAAGATTTCCGACTTTGGTATATTTTAGGTTGTAAAAGGTAAGTAAAAGGTCAAATTTCCACTCATAGGTATGTGAATAAAAGTATTTGACAGCCTAAGTTTGGTAAAAGTGCAAGATTTTATTATTTTTTTCTATTTCTATTAAAAAATTAAAAGTAATTAATATTATTAGATCTCAATTTTATCATTGTAATTTAGTGAATTTTATAATAATACAGTCATTCGACCACTTTAAATGGATAGATTTATGTAAGTAAATGAAAAAGAAGAATTAATGAATTCCATCTTTGATTCTCAAGCTTAAATTAAAAAATAGAAATTTGAATTAACATCTTATTCCTTTCTTCATTTAGATAGTTTATTAAATATATATATTGTTATATGTTGACGGAATTAAAACATTAACCAGTTTACAAACCTTTAGAAATTCTTTTTTTTTTAATAGTTAATATTAAAAATTCTTATATTTAACTTTTTTTATTTTCATTTACCAATATGACAGGATAATTAAATATCAAACAAACTAAATGGAATTAATAATAGTTGAGTATTTTAGAAAAAGTTCATTTATGTGAATCTAGATGATCATTCTGAGTATTGATTTATGATAAAATTAAAAAATTGTGAAACTCAAAAACATAAGTCTGTTTTTAAATTTACTCAAGCTCTCTCTGATTCAAATATACCAATCGAAGAGGTTTTAACTTAAGCACCCAAGACGCATTCTAATAAGGAAATAGAGATAGACATAGATTAATTGAGTTATTAGAGGATGTTTTCTTCTAATGAAATAGATTAAGAATTTGATTTCATTGATGCCTAAAAATCTAACTCATAAATTGGAGTGAGTCCTGGATTATCGATAACATCTTATGATTTAGAATAAACAGACAAAAATCTAGAAATTTAACCATATGGAAGTGTTTCTTATAATTAAAGGGAAGTACCTTAAATAGTTCTAGCCCTAAGAAGAAGACCTGCTCAAATTTAGATTCCATAGGTAACTTCATAGAATTAAGAATCTTGCAAAACTTTATCTAATTTTTCATTTCGAGACTTACCTCCTATGTAAATGAAAAAGTTATAAGTCAAATCTTAAATAGAAATATTGTTATTTGAGATTGAAGAAGATGAAATCTATAGTGTATATGATGATGAAATTAACCATTATGGCATTTTACCTTAATCTAAAATAGATTTTTTGGATCATTTACACTAATTTTTAACCTTATATAAGATGAGAGCAGGAACATTTCCAAGATAAAGGGAAAACTTAGAAAATGAAATAATAATATCAATAGCTATGAATTTAGCCAAAGTAGAAAGATAATTATTTCGACAATATTTCCCTTCAAAAAAAGTTTATTTTGATGATGAAATTGATTATACAAGAATAAAGAAAGTGAAAAGAAAACAAAATAGATAACTTACTTAAATTGGAACTCCTGATTTTTAATTTATAAAGGATGAAATTTGATAAAGTTTATTAATGTTTTTAAAAATTGATCAAAACTTTTAAGAGTCTTAGCTATTTATCTTAAATTTAAACTTAATTATGAATTTGAAAATCAATTTTATATTAATAAAAATCTAGACCAATACATAATCATTCCCCTATTATATTTAACTCATTTTTCTTTTTTATTTAGTTATGACTATTCTATTTAAACTTGGTAGGTTCTCCATCTTAACTTTCATTATCCTATATATTTAAATTATTATTCCTGCTTTCTTCAATGCAAATGAATCTCAATTTTGAAATATATTGATATTCTTTGTCCTTTTTCCACTGCGAGTATAATGAACCCATTCATTACATAAATCATATTGAATATAGCGTTTCCTTGGATTATATAAATTTTTGTAGAAAAAAAATGTGATCCATTAACTAATAGGAGGATTAAATTGCTATTCTTATATATTGTATTCTGCTCTTGTATAATATAATATTGGTTATCTTTGAGTTCTATTGTCTCTTCATTATAATCATCAATTGGTTTGAATTGTATTTATTATGAAAATGCAGATGATAGAAACCATTTTGGTTTGTCAGTAGATCTTTGGATGTGCATTCTTCCAGCTTAGGAAAATATTATGTGTGATCTTCAACAGCTTTGACTTTGTTATAAATTCGACCTTTTATAAATCCCGTCCATTCATTTTTGTATCCTTATTTTTAATAATTTCAATTGTTTGTATATAGTATTATCTGTTGCCAATCTAAATTTCTGCACTTTCAATTGATGCCAATCTTATTATTAGGTGTTAGCATATATTCACATTCTACTAAAGTTCTATGTTTCTAAAATATGAGATATAGATTTCAAACTATTTGATTTAATCTCTTATTGATTACATCTTGTTCTTAAAAACTATTCATAATTGTTGTTTGATGTTCTTTTGAAAATTTAACATATTTCATTTATTCTTTCTCTTATAACATAGAAATATAATTATGATAACAAAATTATAGTTATATTATCATTTTCTGCTATTTTAATTGCTAGATGGATAATAAGCAGAGGATCTTCGAGCTGCAGCAACTCTTTAGGCTGGTGTCTTTTCTTCATCAAAATGAGAATTTCTTTATTTTATAATGATGGTAGTTCTATCTTTTCCAGAATTTCGTATTTCTTATTTCTCTTCAAGAATTGGCATCAATTTAATCATCTTTGGATTTAATACACTCGATCTCTTACTAAAATTATTATATAATATTACGATCTATCAACTTCTGGATGTAATGGTTACATTCTTTTAGGTGGACTACTTTTAGGTCTCTGAAAATCTCTGAATACAGGTATGCCATCTTCTCCATATTCTACTTCCATTATTTTAGATTCAAGGATTTCTCTGCAAGATGGTCTATCCAATGGATTCTGGGATAACATTCTTTGAAGGAGTGCAGTTAATGAATGACTCTAATTGAGATCTTTTTCTAATTGAACATAATCAATCTTCATTTCCATATTTGTCTACTTTACTGGTTATCCAAAAAGAGGATGACCAATGAGAAGATAATAGAGGATACAACCTAAGGAAAAGACATCACATTTCTCATCATATGTAGCATTGTTATCATTTTCTGTCAAAAATACTTCTGGTGCCATGTAACCTGGAGTACCACAATATTAATATACAGCCATTCTTTATTGTTTTGGAGTAGCAATACCAAAATCACTGATCATAATATTATTACCCACATTTATGAGACCATACCTTTTAAGAGGAATGAAATCTCTAAAAAGAATATTATCTGGTTTCAAATCTCTATGAATTATACCCTAATCATGAATATATTGTACACCTTCAAGTATTTATCGAAATATCACTTTTGCACTTAAGAATGCAACTGGGGCGTTCAAGACTTTCAAGGCATATTCAAGTGTACCTCCTCTTGCCAAATCCAATATTAAATAGATTTGAGCTTTATTTTCAAATACTTCATGTAAATTGGTCAGATTTGGATGATTGAGTTTACGCATAACATTGATTTCATTTTCTATTTAATCCCTTCCTTTTGGATCTTAAAACACTTATTTCTTATAAAATGCTTTAGCAGCATAAGATTACTGATCATTTTTTCCTTTTGCTTCATAAACAGATCCAAATGATCCTTTACCAATTAACTTATTAATTTCATAATGTGCTTAATATTCTAACATGTGTAGTTTATTTCTGAGATGATCAAACCAATACATGGTTTAGAAATTGAAGTTGTAAAATTCAACTGAATTACAATCATCTCTTTCAAGAGTAAATTTGTATATTTGTGTATGAAATTCATCACCTTTCATTTGTTTATGAATTTGTTTTGATGTTTATTCAGCTTTGACGGAGAATCTTACTTCATAATTGAGTTTAAGTATATAAACTTTAGTATTATTACCGCTGATTTTATATATGAAATCATCACTGCATAAAAGTAAAGTGACTTCTTTGTGATTACTCATCTTGAAAAATGAAGTTTTAAAAAGGATATTACCCTATGGAATGGGTTCATCATATTTTACAAATAGCTTAGTTAATTGTTGTTATAACATATTTATATAAATTATATCATAATCAAGTCATAGTGATTCTTTAGCTTACAATTATACTTTTTGTAATTTGTAAACTTATCTATTCAAAGCTGATTTTTAAATCAAGAAACCTAATTTTGCATAAAATCTTAATAAATGAGAACATTACTCACCACATTATCTTTAATGATTTTATCTTAATTTTGTTAAATATTCATTAAATTCTTCTTATTTTAGTTCATCTGTATCACCTTTATTAAAGAATTTTTTAATTTAACTGACAGCCTCTTAAAATTATGGATCATTCTTGCCTTTTCCTTATTAAAGTTTTTTAAATGCTTCTTTATCTAATTCATTAAAATCAGGTTTATCAATAATAATTTAAGAATTATTTTTCTTTTATTAAAATTACTCTTAAGTTTATGTGAATAATGGCATTTAACCTTCAGTTTAAATTCCTATTTCTATAACAACAACAGATTATAATTCTGAACGAGGTAATCTTTTTTATGATTATCTAATTTATCTTAATTCAGGATTAAATCCATCATTTTCTTATACTTCAAATTCTTGAATAATTTCTTCTCCTAAAGCATTTACTCTCTTTTTAATTAGAATTCTTTATCCAAATTCATCAACTCTATCTTCTTCAACTATCTTTTCATTATTTTCATCAAAATATGACCTTTAATTAATATGTCTTTTAGCACCATTAGATAAATTAATTGTTTACTATTAATATTCAACTGCATTCTTAGTAAAATTTGTTGTCTAAATTTTCATATTATTTTCATGATCAACCATATGAATAGATTCTTAACCTTATTCATCAATTATTACTTTTTATTCAATTGTCTTACCATTCTTAGTAATTCTTTCTATTCTTTCATTAGGTCCCACTTAAATAATTATTTATTTCCCTATTTCCAATCCATCTAAAGTTATAGTAGTTTCAATGGTTTATTTACCATCTTCATTTTTAAAAGTTTTTTGCATTTATATTTCTTTGGTTCTCATATTCACTTTTCTTTGACATTCAACTTATTATCCCTTTTCATTAATATATATATATTTAGTAGCTTGAATTTCATCACCAAATTCATCATTAAACACAGCTTCAGTTTTATCCTTATATTGTTTCATAACAATACTAGATCTCCTTCCATTTGGATGAATAGTTATTTCATCTATTTTCTTACTTTGATCATCTCCATTCACATATATCTTTCTCATAATTTTGAATCCTCCTTATTTAACTTCTTCCTCATGCTAATACATTTCACCATTATCATCTTTCAAAACCTACTTTGTAATTGATTCCACAACTTCATGTTAACTGTTTCTTCTTATAATCTTTATAGTATCCTAACCATATTTTTATTTCTCTAAAATTCTCATCACACTACCATTCTCTGTTGTCCTCTCTTCTATTATAGACTCCTTATGATCTAATCTCTTTGCTGATAATCTAATTCCTACCTACTCTCCCTTATCTTCATATAACAATTATCCATTCTGTTAATATACTTTATACTAATGTTTTCCATCTGCCTATTAAGCAATCCACTCCTCTTCTAATTACTTATTCCCATCAACAGATTTAACTCTAACAATCTTTTTAGCCTATGCTGTATTAACTTCATATTAAGTAACATCATCAGATTTCTAAACCACTTTCACCTTCTAATTTCCATACTTAGCCATAATCCATTCATTTTCATCAATAGTTTATTCCTTTGATTTTATCTACTTGATTAATTCCTCTTATTCCAACATAATTTCTTATTGAGGATCACTTTATCTTGCTCTACTTTTTACTACCTCTCCACTTTCTAAATCTACAACCACCTCCTCTATTACTTATTAACCATTAATTTCCTTAACTCTAAATTCTATTCTCTTATTTTAAAGTAATTCTGGATCAAATTCAGGATCATATTCAATAATTCCCGCCTCTATTGCCTTTCTTTTATGCTCTTACAATTTGACCTACTTAATTATATCACTCAAAGGAGGAAGATTCTCCTTTAACTCTTTTGATTTAAACTCCTTTGTTGCTTCAATTAGAGTTATTTTTTGTTGTAGCACTTAAGTAACATGTTATAAAGATTACTATGCAAAATATTTAACTTTTAATGCAGGTGTATCTTAATTCACATCTTAAAATATCTCAGTTTATTTTTAACATGCTTTAATTCCTTCCTCTATAATCTCCTTTACATTCTCATATTATGAATGTAAGTAAAAATAATTTACAAAATGATTTCGCAATTCTGATATAGATTATAGTGAGAATTTTGAAGAAAGAATTTCAGTTTGAGTTTCTGCATCAAATGTATCTTGTTTATTTATTGTTGGATTTTAATTACTATTTGAATTAAGTAACAATTCATCTAATTCTACTTAACATGCTTTTGAAGTCTTATATACAAATTGTTCCTCATCATCTGATAATTTTCTAATCTTTCTTTCCAATACTATATGTTCCATTTTTGAATTCAATTCAACTCCATCTCTTTTCAATTAATCCAAATATTTCTTATAGTGTGCTTATTTAGGTTCTTACTTTGAAGGCATTTTACGATATTGATCACATAATGAACAATTGATCAATCTCAGAGATCTTCTTCTTTAAGCTCTCTATTAAAATAGTTTTCTGGTCACTTCATCAAAATCATTGTCTTTTAAACACTTAATTAATTATGTAATCAATTAAAACACTTTAATAGTCTAACCTCTAAACTCTTCTCTTATATAAGGTACAATTGATTAAATCACTATCCAAGATATCGTATGAACTGAATGAAATACATGTTATAATTTATCCTATTCTATCTTTAAAACATCATCACTTAATTTCTTTAGAATCACATCTAATTTATGAGCCAATTCTTTTTCCATTTTTTTATAATTTTAATAATATTTTTATTGTATCAAAATTGTTTAGGCAAAAGATACTTTGGAACATCATTAAATTTAGGAGGGATATTATAAGCACCTGGACCAGGAATGATGTCCTTTTTGATTAAGCCTTAACGAATGTCTTTAGAGAATCCCCATTAAGGACCTTCGAGAGTTGATTTAACCGAATATTGTCCAGGTCCTGGGAAATATTAAGTTAATAGTTATTTTGTTTTGTGTTCTGGTACTATTCTTACTGAACCATCCTTATGTTTACAAACTGAATCATCTGGATTATACTAACCTGGACCTGGAATGAATGAAGAATTATTTGGATTATATTTTGATCCCTTCATTGAGACCATCTAAGATGAATTCTTCGGCATCGAATATTATGCAGGTCCAGGAGTAATTGTAATTGAATCATTTAAATCCTTCCTCAATGCTTAAGGCATTTTAAAAGATGGAGCTGACTTTTATAATGAACTTAAACTATCCAATCTCCTAAACATTATATAATCAATCAATTACTCTCTATAATATTATCCAGGTCCAGGAACTAATTTATCCATTGGATTTTAAGTATTTCTTAATTCAGAACCTATCTTATAAGAAGGATAATGTGATTTAATATTTGAAATATCCTAATCATATGCTCCAGGACCAGGTTGATAAAAACTATAATCTTTCGTCTATAATTTCTATTTGATTGTAAAGTTTTTGGATAAATTGAGTAAACTTTTTAAATGATAAGCTCCAGGTCCAGGTTATACATCTTACTTCCTCATTTCTGGAGATCTCTAAGATGTTCCTATTACCCATGAAGGCTAAGACTTCTCTAATAATAATTTTGCTGCCTTGTCAATGTTGTATTCTAAGAATAATATTCTTACTTACATCCAGGTCCAGGAGACATTCCACCTTCTAAAGATGTCAATCTTGGTTAGGTTGGAAATTTAATTGAATTATTAGAGATATAGGAACTGTTCAAATCATATTGTCCAGGACCAGGCATGAAATCCTTTTAAGAAGTATGATGTTTAAGACCCAAGGTATACATTGGCTACTTTTTATAAACAGAACTGAAGCTTTCATCATTATAGTTTCCTGGTCCTGGAGATAATGAAGCTTATTTCATTTCATGTTTTCCACTCATCGTATATTTTGGTCCTTCTATCATTTTAGATTGATATCCATATTGTCCTGGTCCAGGTCCTATTGATGTAGATCGACCTGCCCTTTAGGCTGCCCCACCAATACTACAGTAATAAGTTTGGCTTACGTCCATTGTGGTGCTTGCAACTTGGAAATCAATTTAGGAAGATAGGCATTGGGAGCAGGTGCAATTGTTTTGAGAGCAGGATCTGATCTTTTGGCTTAACCTATTGAATAAACCATTCTTTATTAATTAAATTAATCTCAATTATATCAATAATTTTCAATCTCATTCTAGGTCTTCTCTAAAATATTCACACATTCATCAATCCAATCTCTTACTTCTTGATTGTTTACATTTTGATATAAAGTTAACAATTTATCTTGGATATTGTGTATATTTAATTGATTCATCATATAAACCTATGATTTAATCTTATCATCTCCTGGAATTTAAAGCGATGCTGTGTAATAATCAATAGATTGTAATAATATCCACAAAGATTTCAAAGTAGAAATTAGAATGTCATTATTTAAATATTCCAAAATACGTGAAATCAAACTTAAAATCTTATCATTGATGAAAATTTGATTCATTTCTATCTTTTCATATTACAACATACTATAGATCAAGTTGACTCCATTTAAAATCTACTATTGTTCTGTTTAAATAGTTATAGATATAATTTTCTCTATCACATAAGGCATTTTAGATAATTGAATAGCAAAAGTCTCATTTATATTACATAAATTAGTCAATGATATCATTGATTTCAATCTATATTCCTTCTCATAAGAAGATAAGTATGTAACATATAATTCCATTAAATTGTATTTATTGTCCAACTTCTTAACTTAATCATAATCATTCATTGTGCTCAATGCAAATATTATCTCCAAGGAAGTTGAATGCAAATGTATTAAATCCTATTTTTATTATACTATCTCAACTATTTTAGAAAAAGAAGTCAAATTAATTATCATAGGTATTGCATCTATTTGATATTGACTGATGTTTCTTAATGCACTTAAACTATGTATGAAGTTTTCAATATCATTTGATTGTAACTATTTATCAAGAATTTATAAAGATAAATCTAATTCTTCTTTGTTTAAAAATTCTCTATTTCCTGTTAGAGTATCCAATACCCAAACGACTGTGTTCAGATGAATTGATACTTATAACAAATGCTTCAAACCAAAATGTTATTTGAACTTTTGAACCAATATTTATTAATCATAGAATGCATTCCCTAATGCATACAAACACTAAAATTTAAGTTCAATCATACTGAATCAACTAAAGAAGCATTCTTTGAAATTAGCAATCTCCCAAAATTCTTAGTTATCACATCACTCAACACATTCAACATAGGTAAGTAAGAGGAAAAGTATAATCGTGAATTTTTATCCATTATACCAAAAAAATTAGCCAAAATTGTAGCTCCTTCCACCTATAATTGAGAAGCATGATCAAATTGCTCATTCAAGAGAACAAGAATATATCTACATCACACTAATCTTTATACTCTATAAAATCATTCTTAAATAAACAAAGTGCGAAAGCTTCTCCTCGTTAATCTAAATTCTGTAATTTTCTCAATCTCTTTAGATTATTCAACATCTTATCAAAATCATCTGGTAATCTGTTTCTGTATATATCAATACACTCTTTCATCAACTCTGTGATGTACTAATCTAATTACTAATTTCAATTAAATATCATACCTCAGGATTTAATTAGATGTGTTCAGGTGTTTCATTTTATTTTTATATGATTCTTTTTGATTTAAAGATCTCCTCTCTCTTCTCCTTTCGAAGCTATATATGAAACAATTCTTTTTTATTTTACAGCAACAAATTAGTTGGGGTATTTTAATTTGTTTACATTTAATTATTATTAAATTCTCATCAACCAATATATGGGTATTTTCTAATTGAGTTTTCAATTCAAATTTTATAAATTACTCTAAATAATCATAGTTAGAGTATAAATTTACAAATATGAGAAAATAACATTTATATTTAATGAGTTCTTGTTCGATTGTAATTAGAATTAGTATACTTTTTGAAAAATACTCTGGATTTTATGTAGCACCTTAATATGAAAAGATTATGGATTTTATCTCATTATTTTGATATGCAAAATAAGAAATACATAGCCTAAAAGGATCATAACTTCTCTCAATTATTATTTCTTTTAATCAATTTAAAATCTTTTGGATTTGACTTGATCTAATTATCCTAAAAATAAATCTAACTTTTGTAATTACTAAAATTAATACATTTATTTTAAATCATCAGCAACCATTTTTCAATCATTTAACCTCTTTGTATTTTGAATGAAAAAAACAAGAACATTTTAGCTGTTATGTCTTGATCTATATAATTATAAAAGGAGATATCTATTAATTGAAATGAATCATTAAAATCCTTTCTTATTTAAATGAAAAATGTATAAGAATACTTAAAGTATATTGAAATGAGAATAATGAAATATTTTGTATTTTAATTTTAATGAATTAAACCCAAACTAACTTATCTCAAGTTAGATAAAAAGAAAAAGTATCGATAAATGATGGATTACCAAAAATAGACCCTAGAACTGTAATAGAAGAACTTAAAAGCCATTTATATTCAGATGACAATTTTAAAAAGTGTTAATTATTATCGATATAGACTATTTTCTGATGCAGAAGATAAGAAATACAGAGAAAATTTTTAATTGTTTGATAGAGATAGTGATGAAAGAATTAATTTCACAGAATTACAAGAACTATTAACTTCAATTGGTTATGTATTTGATGAATAAGAATTGAGTGAATTGTATAAAGAGCTTGAAGATTCAGAAGGTCAAGGTATCAGATCAGATGCTTTGTTCATATTAGTGAGCAAAAAAAAGAGAGAGTAAGATAGAGAAGAATAATTGATAGAGGGTATAACTCATAGATTATTAAATAGCTTTTAAATCAGTAGATTTAGAAACCACAGGGTACATTTAGAGCGAATACTTTAAAGAATTATTGATGACATTGGGATATAGATTTACAGAAGATGAAGCAGATGAGTATATGAAATTTATTGATCCTAAAAATGAGGGCAAATTCCTATACATTGACATTGTTAAGAAAATACTTAAATGAATTATTATCTATCTATAATCATTTTAGAGTTATAAATTACCAATAATCATTATACATGTGAAGTCACTTCTTACAGATTCACTGTTTTTTTAGAAACCTCTAATCCAATTAAGGCTGAAGAATACTATTTCTAAGTGTATTATTTGAAACTCTCAAATAATACTAGGTTCACTAAATTGGAAAATAAATTTTAAAGATTATAAGTTTCAAATTCATAAAAATTTAAATTATTCAAATAGTTGAATTCTGTTCTCATTTTTAAATAATAATATTTATTTTCTTTCATAATTTAAATGAAGACACACATAATTTATAAAGGGATCAACAGAAAAATTGATTTAAATTTCAATATTTCACTCTCATATGATGTTCAAAGATAGAGTAAATTATTGTGCTAGCATCATCATAATACTGCCATTTCGAAATTACTTTTGTTTGTCTTTTAGATCTTTTGTTCATTGATGTAATTTAATCGTCCTATTATTTTATAACATTTTAAAGTTCTTAAATTTTTATTTTTAATTCTATTTCGCCAACTTTATTTTGCAACTTCATGTATCCCACACGTACTTCAGCTTAATTCTGACCCTATTAAAATTGTAGTTTCTATTCTACTTAAAGGAAGAGCAACTAAGAGCATAGAATTATTCAAATATTTAGTCAGAATCAATTTATTTAAATTTATTGGAACCACAATCCTTTAAATTCAAGAGATCTATTTCATTTATCATCATGTATTCCGTAACATTATCTAACAAGGACATGTTTGCCATCCAAAATTAATTGCATTTATAATATTTAACCTCTAGTTTTTTTTATATCATCAGCTATTATGATGTTTAATACTGAACAACTATACATTCCAACTTTAATAAATACTTACAAAAGAGAATATAACATACTCATCTAAATACATTATAGGTATCAAAATCAAAATCCAATTAAAATTAATTTTATTTATTTAGAATAATTTTATACTGTTATCCTCTCAACGCTTGCATATTTAGAAGTGTAATTATTGTCATTATAATACATTGAATATTAATGATGAATTTAAAATGATGATTTCTATTAAAGGTATGATCATTGTGATCCTGATTGATACATTTTGTTAATTTGTACAAGCGTTTTATGTTAATTATATTAAATCAGAGGCAATAATTATATCCAATTATTAACTTCTTAAAGGTGACATATTAAATGTATGTAATTAATACAACCCAATATAAATATCTTGATTTGATTGATCTTCAAATCAATCATTTTAATTATTCAATCTTAATGTCCTATCCTGTGAAAAACTCTGATATAGAAGGCCAGCATATTCTATTTCAAGTTACTCCTGTACAACTTAGCAAACTTAGGCTACTTTTGGCTGTAATTATAAAATAAAGATAGTTAGGTTGTGTTCTCTATCTGTTCTGCATTTTATTTTTGCCTTGGCCCTTAGGTATTCCAGAAAATTTTACAATGCCTTTCTCTTTACTTAATGCCAGGAAGAATCAGTTGCCACTCATTATTAAATAGAAACAGTTTCTGGTGAATAATTTGTTTGTGCCAAAAAATTCATTGACAATAAACCCTATTTCATGTTTAGGTATTTAAACTAACTATCCAAGAATGCTTAAATACAGATTTAATGAATAAATAAAAAGTTACGAACCTATTGAATTTGATGCAAAAGATAAAGTCATCTCTGAATTTATGTAATCAAGAAATGCGCTCTCTAGAGATCTTAAAATTTAATATTTTGGAACGTGTTAACTTAAAATACCCATAGAATCAATATTCATTTATTCATTACATGCATTTACAGGTCCATTCAATATTTTATAATATTTTGCTGTTGCTATCTGGTTTGCAGAAAAAACAGTACTCTAACCAGTTCTGATCTTAATTTTCACAGTCCTAACTGTTTATTTGAATTACTTTTTATATATCAGATCAAGGAGAAGACTATAATAATTAGCAAATATTCATTAAGAAGTAACAATTAAAGAAGGAGATTAATTCAAACTTATAAATGGAGCTGATCTTGCACCAGGTGATTTACTCATACTTAAAGAAAATCAAACATTAAATTGTGATTGTGCTATCATCTCTGGTGATGTTATTGTTAATGAAGCCACTTTAACAGGTGAAGGAATACCTATTCCAAAAAGTGCATTGCCTAATTAAAATTCTATATTTGAACTTGAAAAAATGAGTTAACATTGTTTATTTGAAGGGACTAAACTAATTTAAGTTAATAATGCTCAAGAAAATATTGCTATTGTACTTAGAACAGGATTCACATCTTTAAGAGGATAATATTTTAGAAATGTACTTTTTCCTGAGGCTCCATCAATGAGATTTTATATTTAAGCTGCAAAATTCATTCTTGAAATAGCATTTATTATTGCAATTGTATATGGATTTCTATTAATTAAATATATTCCAATGGAATTCAAATCAAGTATTTTAGTTTTAAGATTTTTGGATAATATAGTTTGGTCGATTCCACCATCAATGCCTATCTTCTTTTAGATTTGCAAGACTGCTAGCTTGGTTAGACTTGAGGCCAAAGGAGTCATTGGAAATAATGCAGATAAAGTAGAATCAGCTGGAAGAATAGATACTTGTTGCTTTGATAAAACAGGAACTCTTACAACTTTAGGATTTAAGGCAATTAAAGCATTTCCAGAAGAAGAAAAACCAATTTTGGATGCTATAATGGGTTGTTGTCATCATTTGATTAAATTAAATGGTTAATTATTAGGAGATCCTTTAGAAATTGAAATGCTTAATTTTGTAGGTTGGTAATGTAATTTTACTAATAATCCAATGACAATTGATGGAAATAGTAAAACTTATACAATTCATAAGATATTTGATTTTAGTTCATAAAAATCAATGATGAGTGTTATTGTTACTGATGGATCTAAATATTATTTATATGCAAAGGGTTCTCCTGAAGCAATTAATTCAATTTCAATAAAGAAAAGAGATGATTTAATTGAAGAATTCAATTTAAATGCTATAAAAGGATATAGAGTCTTAGGATTAGCTTATAAAGAATTATAATAAAATTAGATTGAATAATAAAGAGAATAATTAGAATAATAATTAAATTTTGTTGGTCTTTTAGTTATGGAAAACCCATTAAAATCAGATACAAATGAGATTATTACTACTTTAAAGGAAACAGGATTAGATATTAAAGTAATATCAGGAGATAATCCTTTGACTACTATTTAATGTGCAAAATTAGCTGGTATTATTAATTCAGATAATGAAATTACATTTTTAGATTATAATTAATCAAATTCTGAAATTATTCTTTAATGTAATAACAATCAATAAATTATAAAGGAATAATAACCAAATAGTATTTAAGAATTAGAATAATTTATATGTACATAATAAGAATTGGCTTTAACAGGCAAATTTTTAGAGTATATGTTTAATAAAGGCAATTTTTTAATTGAAACTAAGAATTCATCAATTAGTTTTGGTAAATCTTAAAGTAAAGAAAAGATATTTACTGAAATTAATCAAATTGATATTGATGATGGATCTTTTGCTTAAATTGCAATCTCTATTATTAAGAAAACTAAAGTATTTGCTCGTTAAAAACCTGAATAAAAGAAATTAATTATTCAAATAATTCAAAGTTTTGGAAGATAAGTTTTGATGTGTGGAGATGGTGCTAATGATTGTGTAATTATTTTTATTTATTTAATTTTAGTCAGCAATTTCATAAGCATAAGTTGGAATCTCATTTAGTGAAGCTGATGCATCTTATACAGCTCCATTTAGTAGTAAATCTACATCATTAGATTGTGTTGTTAAAGTACTATTATAAGGTAAAGCAGCTACGATGACTATTATTGAAGTGTTTTAATATTAAATTAGTGTTAATACATTGAAATTTATAGCTGTACTCTTTACACTTTTAGAGGCTGGAGACTTTTGCAGACTTTTAATTTACATATACAAGTATTATATCAAATATTCCCTTGTTAATATTTTTATGTTTATCTGGACCATGTGATACTTTAGCCAAATATAATCCATTAGATGATTAATTTGCTATTTATAATCAAATTTAAATTTATAATAATTTAATATGGGGTGCAGCAGGGTATTATATTTATACTATTAAATAAGATTGATTGTTAATTATTTTATTTCATAATCTGTTAGAGACGTCCATACTTGTGAATTAAATGAACCAATTATTAATTGTATTCCAAAACCAATTGATGAATTAAAGAAATCAGGAGATATTCAATCAGTAATGTTTATGAGTTTGATGTTCTTCTTTATGACATTTGCAATCAATCTTTACATTTCTAATCCATTCAAATAAAGATATTATAGAAATTACTTATTACTTCTATGGACATTATTGGGTTTCATTTTGTTTTTTGTTTCAGCAATATTTCCAAATGGAGGAAAATGGGCAAAGTTGATTAATGTCAATGATAATGCGTAAACATATTTTATATTTCTAGTTTCAAAGGTTATAATTGGATCATGATTGCTGTTGTTGTAAT